>CAJNIZ010045929.1:0-14337 GCA_905231905.1 Symbiodinium pilosum
CAGCACAGGCGGATGGTAGGAGCCTTGGAAGGCATCGAGAAAATCAAAGCTACAAGAGCCCGGAAATCAACAAACTTTCCATGTGCGGATGAACTTGTAGTACTTCTAGCTAGTGTCGAAAAAGCGTGCACTGGGTGCTGGAGGGTTCGTCTTGGTGTTCCAACTATGTGCTAAGGGTCCAAGTACCTAATAATCATATACTTACCCAAAACCTGTACCATAATTCCTATTACCCAAAACCCAAGTACCTAAATATTGGGTACATGGACCCTTAGGGCATGTGCTAAGTGGCCATACAGGTTCTTGTAGTCGTAGCCATTGCAGCAGACCCTAGGGGAGGGACCAGCGTCAATGCCGGACACGATGGAGGTGCACAGCATCACGTATGGCGTATTCCTGGAATACCTGGGTGGAATCGCGGATAGGGTATAATTGTGGTACATTGTGGTTCATATTCTGGTTCATAATATGGTATATTATAGTATAATTATAGTATATTCAGGTATTTTATACTATGTTTTAATATATTAAGGTATTTTATATAGTATATCATACCATATATAGGGGGGATGGGAAGGAATGGGCGTGAAAGGGTACGGAAAGGTACCATGAGTGTATTGGTTTACCGGGTCTATGCCTCATTCCCCCTAAAAAACTGGGTTGCCGTTAAGGAACTTAAATGAAGTTACCATAATGAGTATATATAGTAAATAATAGGGTTTCCCCAATATAGTAACTGAAACTAAGTTCCTTAACAGCAACCCAGAAAAGCCCCGTTGTTCTGAGAACTCTGCGGGGTGCCTGCGCGGATGGATACGTTTCTAAGAAGCCCTTTGCAGTAAATACCAGGGGTTTAAGCTTTCTGGGATGCATGAAGGATCACCTTCTAAGAAAGTACATCATCCTCTGCCCGGGGCATTCCGTGTATGCAGGCTTCTGAATCGAAGAGTTACCCAGATCACTAGGACAGGATTGCAATACGTTTGGGGTAAAAAAGGGGACGGTTTTTGGAATTGCCAGCAAGCTTTATTTACGAGTCTCTCTTCAACATTTCGAACCATCATCATCTATAGGGTTCAAGCCCCCAACAGAATATGGCACTTCCCCCAACAGAATGTGGCACTTCCCTGAGAACTACGCTAAGGATCCGAGGACCGCCCTGTGGGAGAAGGTCAGGCTTTGAAGGTCTAAGGCTTGGAACCTCCCTATAAAGGTCCAAGAGGCTTAGGGCCACCTAGGCAATTATTAGTCTAGTATAACGCCAAATCGAGGCGCCGGCAGTAACATGCAGCCATGAGAGCTGTAGTCTAAACTCCAACAATCTCCTTGAGTAACTTGAGTCATACTCCCATATATAGCCCCCTGAATAGCCCCCATGAAGAAGTTTAGACTACAGCCATGAGGAACCTCCATCCACTTTTGGATGCCTGTGGTACGTCGTCTCCACAGGACGCTAGGCAACGAACTACCAGCTTTACAATTTCAACGCAAAGGTTTAGGGTGTAGGGTTTAGGGTTCACGAGGAGCCGTCCTAAGCACCTGGCTAAAAATTGGGCGCAGGCATTGCGCTAGGCTCGGGTGTTAAGAATTGCCTGATCAAGTGCCACGCGAGATTTTGAAAATTAGGTGCACGTCTTCTGGGCTCCCAATAGTGTGGACTGGGGGATCCATATTCCACATGGCACCTATGACCCCTACTAAGGGTTAACTCTTAGGTACTTATAATAGTAATATAAGGGAATCCCAAAGGGTTAAGGGTCTAAGGTCTAAGCTAAGTCCCAGAAAATATTATTGGGGCCCGCGGTTGATGGAAAGTACTTGGCAAACATTGATTCCCACGAATGACCCAAGGCACAACGAGGTAGCGAAGCCGGCAATGTCCGCGATCACACCTCCGCCGATGACCAGCAGTGGCTCGTGTCGTCCAACTGAGTACTTCCTTAGACCCACCTAAACCTGAACCCTAGACCCTGCCAAAGTTTTCTACGGCTTGCTACATCTGGACCCTCCATGCAGTCTGAAACAAAGGCTAGAGGGTCCATTGGGTATTCACATCAAATTGGCCACAGGTTGGGGGGTCCTGGTAAGGTTCTGCTACCTTGACCCTGGATGTCCTACCGTTTTGGGAGGTACCCTACAACATGTAAGACAAAAGAACCCCCAAACCCTGAAGCCTGCTGAGGAGCCCAAAAATGCTGTTTTGGGGCTGAGTCTCTTCATAGCCACTAAGATGCGCTCAACATCCTCGATGCCCTTGTCCACCTCAGGCAAGGGATTAGAACAACCCTAAACCCTAAACCCTGATAATAAACCCTAGGATTTAGCGTTTAGGGTTGGGGGTTCCGCGCGGTTCGAGGTCAGTCCTAAACCGTAAACCCTAAGCCCTAAACTAAACCCAGAGGAACCACATATGAGCTACGAGTATAGTCTAAACTCCTTAAGGGGGGTTATATAGGGGATTAGATAGGAGACTATTATAGGGGTTATTAAGGGGGATACTAGGAGTTTAGATTATAGCTCAAGGGTAGGTGAGACCAAAGAGACTTTCGGATAGAGGACCTGGATTTGGCGTTGTTTAGGCCTTACCACTATGGGCTATTAGACCTTAAGGGTACCTTAATCCACCCTTAATGGGGCCCTAATAGGGTAGTTTAGGGTCTAACAGCCCATAGTAGTAGGGCTTGGGGTTTAGGATTTACTTTTTCTATGAAATCCTGAAACTGGCGGAGGTCAGTCTTTGGGATCTAAGGTAAACCCTACACACTCAACTCCTGCGCCCTAGACAGAGTTTTCAACGGATTTTCTGTAGAGCCCTATCTTACCCTGAGCCTTACAAACTTTTGAACTCTAGATAACACATCAGCTACACCCTCAAACTCTAATCTTTACAACCTTGAGAATCTTACACCACCCTACACCCAAACCTAGAATTCAGACAGACACGCCTCGTTGCCACTGAAGACTAGCTTTGTGAATTCGATACCATGAGCCGCAAAGTAATTGTCGATCTCGGCACCATAGTGCGCGTCAACCTGGCAGTGGGTCTATTGCCAAGCCTCTTGCAGGGGGCCAAGGGCCCAAAGAAGGTAGGGCTTCGGATTTGTAATGAGGCTTCGGGTTGCGGATTTAGGGTTTAGGGTTTAGGGTAGGGTCTGGTGCGAGCTTAAGGAACCCTTGATCAAGCGAACCCCACGTGAGGGGACACCATAATTGTTGCTGTAAGGGAGAATGACCCGCAGGAAATTCTAGTGCATCAGCAAAAAGAGAAAAACATGAAGTTGCTGAAGGGTGGCATGACCCACAGGAGTTTGTAGTACATGTAGCCGAAAAAAAACCAGTTGTCAGGACACACGTAGAATCGGAGTTCAGCGTCTACATCTTAGAAATTCGGGCGGGATCAGTATTTGGTGTTGGCTACCTAAACCCTAAACCCCGAACCCCAGACCCTAAACCCTACACCCTCAAAAATCAAGCCCTGTGATGCGTTCATAGACCCCTAAGGGTCCAAGTACCCAATAATGAAAAAATTGCCCAATCCCTGTACTACAACTACTATTACCCTAAACCCAAGAACCTAATTATTGGGTACATGGACCCTAAATCCTAAACCCTAAACCCTAAATACCCTCAACCCTATATATCCCTATATACCCCCATATATCCCCCTTTAAAGGGGACCTAATTATTGGGTACATGGACCCTCTGGGGACCTTGTCGTCCACCACCGCCACGCATCGCCCCAGGGGCTTGTACACGTCGAACAAGAGATGGTTAGAGGGGTCCAGGACCTGAAGAAACTCAAAGGGTCCTATGTAATCATATGGGGAATCCTTACCCAAACCATAAGAGAAATTACTACTACAGAAACCATACTTTTTACCATATAGGTACTTTGGACCCTTTGGGAAAGGGAGTTTAGGGTTGGGGTTTAGGGTTTATGGCTGAGGGAATATAGGGTCTAGGATTTAGGATTTAGGGCTTAGGGTTTGGGATTCAGGGTTTAGGGCTTAAGGCTTAGGATGTAGGATTCAGGGTTGATGGTTAGAGGGATCCGGGACCTGGCAAACATGCAAGACTATACTGGGTTGCTGTTAAGGAACTTAAATTAAGTTACCATACTGGGTATATATCGTAAATAATAGGGTTTCCCCGATATAGTAACTTAATTTAAGTTCCTTAACAGCAACCCAGCTATAAGTCCCATCCTTCTTGACAGCACGAGCCATGGATTTTGCTAGCAAGGCTTAAGGTTTAGAGCCTGACCAAAACCTAGCTATTCTTCTGTAGTAGGGTCTAGAGCATCCCTGTTAAAAAGGCTACTGAACCAGACCTTCCCCCTAAACCCCACACCCTGGCCTTGCGAGCAATCTTGATGGTGGTGGTGATGGTCGTGCTCATCACTGCCTCGATTGTTGACGCGTCCCGTGTGGCCAGAGTCAAGGCATCGCATTGCCTGCCCATTAAGGGTTTAGGGTTTAGGGTGAAAGGTTTTCCGGCTAAGGGTTAGTGGTTTAGGGTTTAAGGTATTTGGACCCTAAAGCCCTGATATTTGAGTTATTGGACAATTAGGGTACCCTAAACCCTAAATACGATACAATAGTTTTCATCTTCATTTTCGTTACGCCTACAGAACCCTTTTATAGACTGTATATATAGGGGAGTGCAGCGCACCCGGCCTGTAGATTGACGTAGGGTAAACGGCGTGGGCATCAGCTTCCTGCAAGTACGCGGAAATTGGATGTGGGGCTGAAGAACTGTTTTCCAGAAAGAGGGAACCGATGTAGCAACCTCTAACATAAGAGCCCCCCCCATGTAGCCACGCTGCCATACAAATTTGAAGGCATCCCCACAGGCATCCAAGATTGCTTAAGATCTCAGAAACAACGTCTCTCTCAATAATGCCAAGGATTGCTGTTCACAACTGAAGGCGCTGTGAAGCCCCGAGCTGAAAAATGGGAAGCCCAAAAACTGCGGGAGACCTTTCCGCTACAGTAACAGTACGGCTAGCATTGTGAACCTAAAGCCCTACAACGCTAAACCCTATTCCAACCATCAACCCTGAGGCCTTGAACCTCAAAACCTTACGAGATTGACTTACACCTGCCCAAAGGGTCCTATGTACCCATATGGGGAATACTTACCCAAACCATAAGAGAAATTACTACTACAGAAACCATACTTTTTACCATATAGGTACTTTGGACCCTTTGGGCTGGTTTACCCTCGCTACGTGTTGGCTCATGCGGTTCGCCAATCTGTCTGGAATGCGACACTTTCTCGAGCACGCAACATTGTGTAAGACTAGGTGAGTAAGTTATGAGGAGGAAATGAGCCTCAACTATGTGTGGTGAACTCTAGACCTCAAATTACACTTCTAACCTTAACCTCAAACCCTAAAAACTGAAACTAAACAGGGCCTCTGTCATGTAGGATTTTCTGTGCATGGGTGCCCGAATACAAATCCCGAAATACTAAAATCCTTGCTATTGATGGGACCCCCAAGGTGGAACCCCGAATTGTCGCAAACCCTAAACCTTGCATACCCGTATCATATCCCGATATCCCCTGTACACCACTCTGAAGGGCCCCCTTGTTATGGAAACCCCAATCTAGGTGACGGGAAACGCTGGGACCATCCTGAAATGTTTGAGCATTGGCACAGATGTTCCGGACGAAACCTACGAATAGATCCATGGACCTCACACGGTCTCGGGTCTAGGGCTTTTGGCCTAAGTGTAGGCGTCTGTAATTTCGTTGATCACCAAGCCTGTATTCTCATATTGAAAACCGCGTGAGGAAACACCTTTGAACAAATGAGTAGCATTCTTTTTGGTGGTCAAACCCAGCAAGATTATATTCCTTATATAAACTACTATACCCCAAAAGGAGGATAGAATCTTACTCTATATTGGGTACCTGGTATCCCCAAATAAAATACTACTCAAATGTAACACTGAACATCAGAAAAATATGCCACCCCTGCCAGGAGTGTATCTCCTGAATGCTGCACATCAACACCGGCAGAACCTAAACCCGTAAACCCTGAACATTACTTTCCCTAAGGGTCCCAGGACCCAAATAAGAGGGCCCCTTGAAAAGGGGTTCTAGGGATATAAAGGAAAATGTGGGGACTATATAGGGGTATATAGGACCGAAATAATAGGGTTTTAGGGCCCAAATACCATTGAGATTATAGTATTTGGGCCCTGAAGCCCCATTATTTGGGTCCTTGGACCCTTGGGGTTTCAGTCATCCTCCAAGTAGGCGGCGTTCTTCATGTATTGCGCGTGCATGTCTGCGGGTAGTTCCTTGCTCACCTTTCATCAGTTTTGAGGGTTGGGCGCTAGGCTCAAATTTGGGGCTTTGGGCCCTAAACCCTAAACCCTGAACCCTAAAACCTTAAACCCTAAACCCTAAACCCTAAAACCCTAAACCCTAAACTCTAGTTGAGCGCAAGGACGCTACTTGTCTCTGAGAGGAGATATATGGACAGCCTTGGGGCAGAAGCAATACCCTAAACCCTAAAACCTCTATAATTTCTAGGGTTTAGGGTTTAGGGTTCAGGGTTTAGACCCCATAGAGGGGTTTCCCAACATTGGGGGTACCTTATTGGGGGTCCCCATAATAAGGACTAATTATAGTATATTAGGGTCTATATTGGGGTCCCCCTATTTTGAGAAATTACCATATGGGTGCATAGCCATTCTTCATGCTACGAATGCTAATCTTTGGGATTCGCGTGGGCCAGGTTGCGTGGAATTGTGAAAACAGCCCATTCAATCAGTCATTTTGGGATGTTGTGCCTTCAGATCTCGAACTATATATACCCCGCAGTCTAATCACCAAAAAACGGAAATCATTTTTCCAACCTCTCCCTTGTACGCCTGATTGCACCAAAAGACCTCAGAACAATATAGTAGATGAAAGCACTTGTGAAAGCATCTCCCCCGTAAACTCTGGGAGCAAAATAATCTCCAAGCGTTTTGAATCCCTAAGGGTCCAAGGACCTAAATAATAGGGTTTTAGGACCCAAACACCATAATATTATTGGTATTTGGGCCCTAAAACCCCATTATTTGGGTCCTTGGACCCTTAGGGCAAGCATTTTGAATGTTCATCCCCATGGACTCTCCTTAAACGTATCAACAGTATTGCGATAGACAAAACAGGATGTACAAGACATATGGCACCTAACGTGGACAGGGACTGATGCTGGGATTATCCCATGGCATGGCTTCAGTGAGAGGCTTGACGCTTAGGGAATGATGCAACAAACATGGCTCGCTGCCCCCCCCCCCCTCCCCCCACACGCAAAACTCTCCATAAACCAAACCCTGATACCTTAGGTGGACCCCCCACCCAGTAATAGTGACTATTCTGGATAATAAGGATTATATTAAGGTCCTCTTATATTCCTATTACACAACTATTACAGGGTGGGGGGTCATCCGAACTGATACCCCATACATTTCCAAGAAGTGCCTCCTTGATGGCTTTCAAGTGCGTCGCAGACTGGCATAGCCTCTCCTCAACATGCGTTGCTTTGCGCTCGGGCACAACCCGTATAGTTTATAGCCGATTGAGAAACATGGAATGCGTAGGGTTTAGAGTTGGGGGTTTAGGACTGAGGGGCGGGAACTCTGAAACCCTAATTATAAACCCTGAAGCACTAAACCCTAAAACCCTGAACCCTAAACCCCCCCTGAGTCTCCGTGAAGGCGTTGAAGTCATCCGTGGACTTGCCATCCAGGCGCCGCGCAAGATTTGCCATGAGAATGGCTAGCTGGCCTGAGAATTCAGGTTCCTTCGCGGGGTGGGTTTAGCCCTAAACCCTAAACCGGGTTTAGGGTTTAGGGTTCGAAGTAGGCGGCGGCAGGACTTTTGAAGGAATGGGGACCCATGTCAAGGATTGTCAAAATTATGGTCCCTTTTTGGGTCCCCTAAGTTAGGCCCCGTATTATAATAGAGACCCCAAAAGGGACCATAATTTGGACAATCCCCCATGTGTTTCCGGGGATAACATGGCAAACGAGCAGGATTAGGGCTTCCTGCTAGGGTCCCTCCCTAACAGCGCTTGAGTTTGGGGGTTTAGGGGTTTAGGGGTTTAGGGTTTAGAGTTTAGGCCGTTGAACGGGTGACATCGCTTGCGGGGGGGATAGGGGTGGGGATTCTTGCGGTTCAGGCGTTGAGGCTTTAAAGCTTCCAATCTGCATCATACCGTGAATAGAGGAGATCTTACACAACCTTACGTTCCCTACACCGGCTATACCCCAATAATTACATCTTTTTGACAATACTGAACACCACCCTAAACCCTAAAACCTAACCTCTAAACCCTGAGTGGAGCAAGATCTTCTCCATCCACCGCGGCGCCTACCTGGACCCCCAAAAGTATGTAGAACAACAGCCTCAGGGGCTGTGGTTGGGGGTTTTGGCTATTTATACCCTTTTTCAGGTTAAACAATGAGGATAATTGGGGTCATTACATGGGTTATGGGGGTTATTCACCTACTTACTAAGTCCCCATGACCCTCCAAGTAGTCAAGGGCTCAGTAAGGCGTAGGCCTTTACGTAATCTAGAAGCCTTCGTGTCCATCCCCCACACAGCAATGGGTACCACAAGATACAGACACCCGTGCTTTGTTCAAGGGATCAAGGGCCTCTCTTCATTACTGTAGGCACCAGCAAAGCAAGGGGCGGGGAGTTGTAGGGGATAGATAGGTTTCAGGATTTAGGGTGTACCCTCCCCTGAACAAACATGGAAGCTGATATGCTCTATAGTCTAAACTCCGAAAATCCCCCTTTATGTATATAATAATAATAGTCCCCAATATAATCCCCTATATGACCCCCTTTAAGGACTTTATAATAATCCCAGTTTCCATTTCATTTTCCATTTTCTTTTCCATTTGATTTTCCACTATAGTAGTTTCCATTTTATTTTCCATTCTAGCTCATATGCTTCCATACTCAACGGGGCAGAGCTCTGTTGTTTATGGCGCTCTCGGGACTCCATGTCTGCTTGGTCGAGAGTACCTACTTCTGAATCAAAAAAATAGCAGTCTTTAGGACCCACCCTAACAGTTAAACTTTTGGCCTCCTTAATATAGAAAGTGGCAAGCCCAAAAAGTTAAAGTCCTAACAGCCAGGCAGAAGACAGCCAAGAAAAAATACCCCCCCCTGTGACAAGCACGGTACCTGAAAACGGGCCCTTATGGACTGCTGGTCTTTTTAAATAAGAACCAGGTATTGCATGGGATTCGATGTCGTTTCGGCGAAAGTGGAACATCTGAACATGCACTAGTTAAATCATAAACCCTAAACCTAGACCCCTAAACTCGAAACCCTAAACTCTAAACCCGGGAGGCTTTGGGGCAGATTCCAGAAGTACTTGAGCTGCTTCAGGGTGTGCAGCAGATCCAGATCGTCCTCTCAGGGTTCCGGGCTGGGGATCCCTAGGCCCCAACATGCAGCCACGCATGGTTAGGGATTGTGGAGTATAGGGCTTAGGGTCTAGGGCTTAGGGATAAGGGTTTAGGGAATAGGGTTAAGGGTTGAGGGTGATGTTGCGGGTTGGTGTTTAGGCCTTGGCGTGTAGAATCCAACATGTGCAAGAGCTGTAGGGGGAGCTGGAGGTTGCTACTGACTTAAAAAGCCTAGTGCTACTGTTGATGCTAATAATCGTGTATGACGCTAGTGTACTATAGTCTATACTTCCCAAGATTTAGGGTACTTGCGGTCATGCAGGATGTTTAGTATCCACCGTGCCACCACCACTCCTCCACCCCCCTGCTGCTACACTGCTGCTGCTACCACATCCCACAGGACTGCCTAGGCTTTGGGGGCCCTTCAAAAATGAGTTCTGCGTAGCTCTACAGGGATTATATGTAGGGGTTAGAAGTAATATGAAATTAACCGTATTTTCAAAGCTACCATACCCCTGCTCTTTTGGCGAGGAAGGAGAGCGGCCCCGAACCCAAAGACTCTCGAAATCATATACCCCCTAACTCCCACACCTTCCGCCCTCGACCCTGAAGACTCAACCCAGAAACTTCTCAACCATAGACGCCCAAAACTCCAAAGCCTAAACCCTAAACCCAAATCCCTAAACTTCACACCTTGAAACCCTAAATCCCCAAACCATTGGAAAACGACCCTGAACCTGTCCTTGAAGGCCAATCCGAAGTCATGAGAGAAGACAGGCAGCCTGCGCGGGCGTTTAGAGTCGAGGGTTTCGGGTTTGAGGATTAGGGTCCAGGAGGCTTCCCTAAACGCTGAAAGGTCATTGGGTCCTGCACCCACCCATTGACAGCCTATAGTTGGGATCATATTAGCGCTTGGTACAATTTATTCTAACTATTCTCCAACTGTTAATGAGTGGGGGCAGTATCCAAGGAGCAGGGGTGTGAGAACAATTGTGACTCATTGTTAAGGTCGAAGCTCTCAACCTGAACCATGGGGGGCGGCTCCATAGAAGGCGACCGCATATGATTAGGGTTAAGGGATTGAGGGTTTAGGGAGTTTAGGTATACGATCTGTCCTCAGGAGTTTAGGGTTAACTGTTTGGAATCGAGGGCTTAGGGCTTGGGGGTACGGATTTTGGGCTTTGGGTTCAGAGCTTTGGGTTTAGGATCTTTTAGGGTTTATAGGAATTAGGGTTCTGGATTTCGGGCTTGTATTAGGGTTCAGGCTTCAAGGCTTATAGGAGTTAGGGTTCGGGACAGGCTTCAATATCTCGCTGTAGAGTAGAGAACGGTTTGGAGTCGTGGGGCATCGTTAGCGTTTAACGCGAAGTGTCCTGAGTTGGGCGGTTTGGGCTCAGCATGTTGGATTAAGGGCTCCTGCCCCGCAAATTAGGCGCGATGTGGGGAGAGTTTAGGGTTTAGGATGTAGGGCCTAGATGGTTATCAATACCTAAGGGATTGTAACACCATCCCCTCTAAACGAATGGGAAATAAACATCTGAACCAGGCCTACTAGGATTCTCAATCTGGGCGGGGTACCTTTGGAGGGAATAGCACTGCAACGTCAAATTACCAACCTGAGCTTTGCTTGAGGTATCCCACACCATAAATGGGGGTTTCCCAAAATTAGGGGCACCATTTTAGGGGTCCCAATAATAAGGACTATAGTATTTTGGGGTCTATATTGGGGTCCCCTTATTTTGGGAAACTACCAAATATACAAGGAAAGTAGGACCATCACATTGCTCAGAGTTGCTTTTATTTGGGATGTCGGGTATGGGGCGTCAATCAAGAAGTCTGCGCATCAGAAGCATACTCCAAAAAAATGAAATGACAGCCCATTCAGGCCTCTTTCACATGAACATACTCATACTCGATGTGAAGACTATTTTGGGCTTCGACATTAACCATGGGGAGGGTAGTCCATGCCATCATTATGTTGATTGTTAGTCCTTGCGCAAAGGGCATTTGCATCAGTTGGGTTCATAGATAGCATCTCTACCACATGAGTAGTCGATGCGCCCTTGCAGAAGTTCACGGCATGATGAGTACCATGAGACTGCGAGCATATAGTTCCCCTCAAGTAGATAGAATATGGGGTATATGGGGATCTTGTTGTAACATACCCAAAGCCATATTCTATCTACTTAAGGGGGACGATACATTTCAGAAATAACGTGGGGCTCACTTCTAGGGCTCCACAACGTGCGTACATGGACACGTCCTGGCAGTGCTAGAGGCACTATGGGCCCGTAGTTGTGCAGGAAACAAAGACCCACGCGCAGTAATTAGCACAAGCTGTAGAAGATGTCCTGCACTCTCCAGGAGCTCCGCTACTGAGGTTTAGGGTTTAGGGTTTAGGTTTTTTTTTACTCAAGCCGTGTGTATTGTCCTCTATCCAGCGTAGCATATGACTCCGGATGAGTAACGAGGGCCTCGTCGCTGTGATGACGACGGTTCTGCAAGGATTCTGCTAGGTTCCCACAAAAACACACCTTGCTGTCAAGGCCCATGTGTCTATCTGCTACCATGATGAATCGAATGTTGATACGTTCCCTTAGCTCATGCTTCAGAAGTTGAATCCACCAAGCATGGTTGCCACGGTCAGCAATGCCACTGAGTAGCCGGGACAGCGACACCAGTGCGAAACGTAGGTCCTGATCAGAGAGTTCCGGGGAGATGTAAGCAGTGGTATGAGGAAGGAAAACAACGGCAACGATTTCGTGCCGGCATGACAAAGAACATAGTAAGATCAGGTCAGACTACCGCTGGTCTGTGATCTTGCACAAGCAGCAGAACGAATCCTCTCTAGGAGTCCCCCTTAGTAACCCCTAGAATACTCCCCTGTATAGTCTCCTATATATCCCCCATCCTACAGGTGTAGCTTAGGGTTTAGGGTTTAGGGTACATTGCAACTGAGCTACCGATTATGTAGGGCACTAGGTTGCTGGGTGCAGTGTCAATGGTTGAGGCTGGTATTGTGAATCCGGCTCTAGTGCTGGTCGGTTGTTCCGACTGAAGCCGCCTAACAATCTGTATGACAGATGGGCTCACCAGAGCACCATGCAGAAAAAACAACGCATGTTCTCTTTCCACACATAGCCCTAAGGGTCCAGGGAACCAAATAATCGGGTTTTAGGGCCCAAGTGCCATGAATATTATCCCTAAGGGTCCAAGGACCCAAATAAAATGGTTTTAGGGCCCAAATACTATAAGTATTATAGTATTTGGGCCCTAAAGCCCTATTATTTGGGTCCTTGGATCCTTAGGGTATAGTATTTGGGACCTAAAGCCTTCTTATTTGTGTCCAGGAGCTCCTCCCAAACCAGAAGACCCCAATATACTAGAGTCCTTATAATGGGCCCCCCCCATAAAGGTACCCCTAATCTTGGGACACATTAAACCCAGACTAACCCCTACATAACCCTAAATAAGCTCATATAGCCCCTATGCAGTTGTAAGCTGACCCAGTTGGAGGCCGCTTACCCTGGCTTGGGGTTTATAGTTTATAGGGTTGGCTTTCATCTGCAGTCTCCTTAGACCAATAATAAAGATAATATTTTCAATACTTCCTTAGGGTTATACTATAATGAATATTAACAATAAGTCCTAAGGACAGTACAGTCATAGGGTTTGAGGCTTAAAGGGTTAAGGGTCAAAGGCTTCAGGTGGTGGACTCATGTAAGGCTTAGGTAGAACCGTGGGCAAGAGGGCCGCAGCGTAGACATACTCGCATACTCGCCTAGAACGGCACCTTGAATATTGCATGGGCCATCATGACTCTGTAAAGGGAATGGAGCAAATCTTGCACCACCTTGGATACCCTATACTCGAGGACCTAGGAAATACATCTTATTGGGATCCTAAGTGGTGCATGATTTACTCCTCCTCTTCCATCCACCATGTCTCCGCACACGGCGTGCTGTGGTCAGAACTCATGACTGATGGCTGCCCCCAGCTGAACTTGCTTGTTTGGTAAGGGTTTACGCTTTCAGGGCCCCTTATACACCCTAAACCCAACTCGGATTGACTTGTACTTGGGTTCAGGGCTGCGTTGTAGGGTTTAAAGGATTTGACAACAGCGATGACAATAGCCAATCAAACTGTTGGAAACAGCCAGCCCGAACAACAATTCAACATTTGGACCTTAAACCCTAGAAACTTACGCCCCAAACCCCAAAGACGTTAACAACCTAAGTCCTTGAAACCCCAGACCCCAATCTTAAACCTTGAAACTTAAACCTCAAACCCCAAAGACGATAGCACCCCAAACCCTACACCCTAAGACCATTGTGTCCTCATCGCAGAGGGCATCCTTCATCTGCGCCTCAGGCTAACCCTCATGGTTTAGGATCTAGGGTTCAAGGTTTAGGGTTCAGGGCTTGGGTTTGGGGCTTAGGGTTTAGGATTCAGGGTAAGAGCTTAGCGTCCAGGGTAGGGTTTACCCCCACTCCCAACCCAAATTGCCGTTCAAGAACTTAATTTAACCGAATGTATGGGATTTCAGGTCAAGGGCTAGTACGTACATGATGGGCCTTAGGCTAATATAGTGTATGTTAGGGCTTGAGGTTCCAGCCCTAAACCCTAAACCCTGAACCCTAAACCCTAAACCCTAAACCCTGAACGCTAAACCCTAAACCCTAAACCCTAAGTCATCTTGCAATCCCCGTACATCCCCGGTGGTCCCAAGAGGAGACCGAAGCCCCGCCGTAGGCTCGGCGTGCTTGTTAAAACTGGGGCGGGGGGGTGGGGGGGTGGGGCTTCAGGTTTAGGAGTTTGGGGTTTAGGGTTTAGGGTTTCCTAAGGTTTAGGGGTTTGGGGTTTAGTGTTTTAGGGTTTTAGGGTTCAGGGCTTAAGGTTTGGGGTTTAGTGT
>CAJNIZ010045929.1:14437-38099 GCA_905231905.1 Symbiodinium pilosum
GGCTTTTAGGGTTTAGGGCTTAAGGTTTAGGGGTTTGGGGTTTAGGGTTTTAGGGTTTAGGATGGTTTAGGGCTTTATGGCTTATACCTGGTTATGAAGGTTAATTTCCACCTTAGGGTGTGAGGTTTCTGTCTTTGATTCCAGATGACACTCTCTTGTCATTGGTTCCCCTACTACCCGCTTCTATACCATTTTGCTAGGTTCCCCTTGAATTAACCTTAATCAGCCCAAATTATCCCAAAATAAAGTGATACTCAGTTTGAGAGGTAGCACCAATGGTAGCCAAGGCTCGCCGGTTGGCGGCGTCAACATGCAACATGTGTGCGTAATCTGGTACCCCATGAAAATGGGGAACCCAAACCACGGCATCAGCCTTGCCTCCATTCAAATAACGCATCACTTTCCACCCTAAACCCTAAACCCTAAACCCTAAACGCAACTTGGTGTTGTGGCGGAGCGCGACAAACAAAGCAAAGGCCAACGGCCTCCAATCCGTAGTTTCATCTGACCAGCCCTCCACGTAGTCACTTTCAGATGGTGCCGAAGCTGTCGAATTGACAACCTCTTGAAGGTCCGCATCAAAGTTGGGGGACCAAGAAAAGGTGACACCGCTTGAAACTTTGTCCAGGAGGAACCTCCACCTAGTCACTGCCTTCTTAGACAAAGTGGCAGGAGCTCCGCTTCCCGTGCGCGCGTCCGGACATCCGGGAGTGACAAAGGATCCAGCTGGACCGCAGCACGCCTTCTCCGTCTCTCCGTCCAATCGCTTTGTTGCGCTGGCCGACATCATTCCGTAATTCAGTGAAGAATCAGAAAGAAAATCCTTCCCTAAACCCTAAACCCTAAACCGCAGGGAATACTTAGGGAATGCTTGCTGCAAACGAAAGAGAAGCCCTACCACAAAAACCGTATGAGGCATGAGTCATATCCACTCGAGATGAAAGTCCAGTGCTGCTTTTTTTTAGGGTTTAGGGTTTAGGGTTTAGGGTCGGCAATGTAGGAGCCTAATGATTCGAACAGGGCGTGCAAAAGAAAACTATAAACATGTAACCGGCAGCAGGAGGTTATGCTTCCGAAATTCCCAGGCTTCTCGCCCTAAACCCTAAAACCCTAACCCCCAACCCTAAGCCCTAAACCTAGAACCCTAAGCCCTAAACCCTGAACCTCCAACCCTAAGCCTTAAACCCCCAACCCTAAAACCCAAAACCCCCAACCCTGAGCCCTAAACCCAAAACCCTAAGCCCTAAACCCTGAACCCTCTCCTTACCCACTGCGCGCTACGTTCCGGCAGGATGCGCCACTCCCCAAGACGGATACTACAGGTGCCTGCAGAATTACCCATATCATTTTGAGGTCCATTTGAAGTATCATATACTATAAGTATATAAGGAATATGGAACCATAATATTGGTAATTATTCCCTAAACCCTAACCCCTCAACCACTTATTTAGTCCTGTATATTAGATTTGAAACGATCATGTTACGGCATTAGAACAACCAGCTTTAAGCCTACAGGCTTTATATAGGGTTTAGGGTTTAGGGTTCAGGGTTTAGGGGTTAGGGGTTCAGGGTTCAGGGTTCAGGGTTTAGGGTTCAAGGTTCAGGGCTTAGGGTTCAGAGCTTAGGGTTCAAGGTTCAGGGTCTCGGGTTCAAGGTTCGGGGTTTAGGGTTCAAGGCTTAGGGTTCAAGATTGATAGGCAAATTTTTTTGGGGCATCCAAGCTCACTGTTGATGACCATGTGGCCCGAAAGCCTATGACTAGCACCTACTTTGCTTTGAGCCTGTTGCATTCCTAAAGTTGACCTTTTTGGTTGAGGGTTTAGGGTTCAGGATTTTCAGGGTTTAGGGCGTAGGGGTTGAAGGAGTGTGCCTGAAATCCAGGTCAGCGCCCTAAAGCCGACTGGCAGCCCTCCCCTCGACATTCACTCACTGCTTGCTAGTAGGGAAGATGTACGGCTATATGGGACACATAAGGTCCTTTTAAAGGGCTCATAGGGACAATTCATATGCTCGTTGTTCATTGGGAATAAAAAAATACACGGCAAAAAACACACGGAGCATGAACTGGAAAGGGATGAAACGGTGTTTATGGGGGGGAGGGGTGGGGTATGTGTATAATATACACACTAAACCCTAAACCCTAAACCCTAAACCCTAAACTTTAAACCCTAAACTTTAAACCCAAAACCCTAAACCCTAAATGGTATCTAGTACAGGGTTCAGAATTCAGGGATATCTTGTGGGTTTAGCACGGAAGGGAGGCTTGGAGCCCTACAGTAGCCCCTATATACCCCCCCATCCGTAAGAAAAACACGGTGTTGGGTTGAGGGTTTAGGGTTCAGGTTTTGGGGCTTGGGGGTTTAGGGTTTAGGGGCTTAGGGTTTAGGGGTTTAAGCGGTTAGGGTTTAGGGTTCAGGGTTTAGGGCTTAGGGTTTAGGGCTTAGGTTTCAGGCCTGAGGGTTTAGGGTTCAGGATGCGATTTCCATTCCTTCATTCCCTACTTACAACATTGACAACTGCCTTGAACACATCTGGTTGCCTGATGATTTCCCATTGGCTTTGCAAGTTCCAGATGAAGATCGAAGATCTGTCAGCGTCAACAGATGTCCCTCAAGGCAAGATCTGTTATTCGTCCTCCACCCTCGGGAACGCGCACACACATATATATATATGCATTAAAAAATAGATGTATGTATGCGCATGTAATTGCACAATGAACCGGCACGGCCTCGGCAGAGTTGTTGCTGGCGAAAATCGTGCGCATGGCCTTGCAGGGCTCAATGCATTCAGTTCAAACGTACACTAAACGCTAAAACTTTTCAACCTAAACCCCAAACCCTAAACCCTAAACCCCAATGCCCAAGAATCTGGTCTGATGACTCAAAAAAATCAGCTCCAGAAGTGAAACCGGCCTATGGTGCAAAGTGTGAAGCCTGAAGTATCATTTGGGTGTTTTCCCGAAATTTGGGGTACTTTTTGGGGGTACTTTGGGGTTTATATTAGGGTCCCCTATGAAGAGAATCTACCATTTATGGGGGGGCTCCGCAGGAAACCCTAAACCCCTAAATGTAGGGAATCCGTGCACTACGCCCTACAGTAGAACCTTGAACTCATGTAGCCTCCTGGAAGAACCCTGAACCCTAAAACCCTGAACCACTAAACCCTACGTAAACCCCAAAAGTATGTAAAATCATGGCCTTTGGGGCTATTATTATAGGGGTTTAGGGCCATTATGTTACATATTGTGGGGGTTTAGGTAAACCCCAAAGCCTAAAACCCTGAACCCTAAACCGGAAAGAACATGCCCCTGAACTCCAACCACCCAGCATCCAGGAGCTTGAGGTTCTTTTGGGTTTCGGGTTTAGGGTATAGTAGGGTTTAGGGTTTAGGGTTTAGGGTTTAGGGTTTTTGGCCCTAAAGCCTAAACCCTAAGCCCTAAACCCTATACCAGAATCCTAAACTCCAAGTAGCCTTCAGAGCCGCGCGCATGGAGGCCAGAATCTGCGTGGTGTTAATGCTGTCCAGCCTTAGCTGCTTTAGTTTAGGGGTTTAGGGTGTAGGGTTTAGGGCTTAGGGTTTAGGTTTAGGGTTGGGGATTGAGGTCTAGGGTTGAGGATTGAAGGCTTATGATCTAGGACCTGCCAATTACCCTTCAAAAGAGTGTATGTAGATGGTGCTTGTGGTTATTTGGAATCTATATTAGGTAACTGGCGGGTCTAGGTAAGGTTCACGGTTGAGGTGTCAGGGTTTAGGGATCGAATTTTGGGTTCGGGGCTGAGGGCTTAAAGTGTCGGATGCAATGGGTCTGGATTTCAGAGAACTTCTGAAAGATCAGATCATTGTACAAGAAACGGTGGTACCCCAGGGACTCCAGGGAGAAGTGGGAAGTGTAACGAGAGTGCTGAAGCCCCGAACATGGATTATGCAAGGATGTCTTGAACAACTGGCATAATACCACAACCCTGTGCATGGGACCAAACAAAAGGGATTGGCCTTTGACCCTACAAACCCCAACCCTAAACCCTAAACCCCAAACCCTAAACCCAAAATCCTGAATCCCAAACTCCAAACCCTAAACGCTAAACCCTAACCCCAAAGCCTAAACCCTGAAGCGGGGGTTGCGTGAGGAGTTGAGGATTTTGCACTTTGGCACTTCTGGTATGCAAGCTCGTGGCTTGCATTAACTAGGGCTTGGGTTTATGGTTTAGGGCTCTAGGGCTTAGGGTTTGGAGTTCGGGGTTTACGGTCTAGGGCTTGTTCTTAAGCTTTGGTTTGGGGTTCGGGATCAGGTTCAGGGGCTGAAAAACATCATGTGGCTTTGTTCCGCAAAATATTCAAAAAGCCGTAACCTGGCGTCGCATACAGGGGGCCTGCTCTGTAGACTACTTAGCTGCCGTGGGCTTAGAGGTCTAGGGTGTAGAGTCGAAAGGCTAGCAAGGACACACACCAAAAAAACAACTTGCGCTAGGCGCTTGATCACATTCTGACTTTGTACTGGGTCGTGCCAACAAAGTCACCCTACCTCGAGATAGGCCCTCACCCAGTAGTAGGCAGAGGGGTATACAAGGAACATATGGGATCTTTAAAATAATCCCTTGATCCCTTGTGGCCACTAGAAGCGGGCGGGGCCCAACCTACGTAACCCTTGAACCCTAAACCGTAAATCCTGTTGCTTGCAAACGCAGCCGTCTAGAGGGACGCATGACCCCAAACAAAATTCAGCCCCGCTGCTTGCAGTAGTTTGTGATCTAGTAAGCCCTTGACCCCCAGCTTCATGCAGCAACATTCCTAATTACCAATACCATCCGTGGTTTATTTGACAACACTGGCAGTTATGTAGGTTTCTACTTGAACCCCTAAGCCCTTAGCCCGAGGTCAACCCTAAACCCTAAACCCTAAGCCCTAAGCCCTATACCCTGAACCGTAAGTCCTAAACCCTAAGCCCTTAAACATAAACCCTAAACTATTCCGTCACGCAACTTGTAGTAATTGATTGCCGTCGTTGGCATTGTCTCCACGACGTCTCCACCCCGGGCTCTCAGGGGCTTGGAAGTTCGGCCCCTCTTCCTTTTAGAAGTTAGCTTTAGGGTGAAGAAATTTCGTGCTTAGTGAGGGTTTGGGACTTAAAACTTTACTTCCGGGCCCCGCCAATGCGCATTCAGGGGACTGCTTGGCGAGCTTCAGAAAACTAGCAGACCACACCTGCGCATGCCATCCATACAACGTTGAAGTTCTCGGAAGGACCGAAACGCTGATTACTCAATGTAGGCTGTTTGGGGGGGGAGGGGGGGGGTAAGATGTTTGCTGATGGCGATGCAATGTCTACCGGCCTACGTTCACGCAAATCTTGGAAGCACCAGTGCATTCGCAGCTCTCAAAACATTTTCGAGGGAACCGCAAGCAGCATTCTGCTACAGGCATTGATGTGCTTCACAACATCCCCTACTTGAATGTTCAAATCCCAAAGCCGCGCACCGCACACCTCTAAACCCTAAAACCCGCCAACCCTAAGCGGCTCTAACCCCTAAGCCTGTAATGCCTAACACCCCCTGGCCATTTCAGAACAATTTCAACAACCATAGCACAAGCAAGCAACTTGGGGATAATTTGTATCAAATGCAATATGGGGGTTTCCTAAAATTGGGGGTACCATTTTGGGGATCCCCATAATAAGGACTATAGTATTTTGGGGTCTATATTGGGGTTCCCTTATTTTGGGAAACTACCATATTGGTGAGCTTGCTGTAGCTCGCCCAAAAAAGCCCCCAACATGCCGTACACCCTATGCCCCGACGAGCATCTGTGCAGCAGCGGCTGCTGCCAAAGCACCTACCGCCACCATTCCAGCACTTTGACTGAGGCCCTGGGCTGCGCCTGAAATCATGTTTTTGTTTTTTTTCGGGGGTGGAAAGGCTTGGGGGGATAGGATTTGGGTTGAGGGGCTTAGGGCATAGGGGTTCAAATCATGTTTAAGGGTTCATGGGTTTCTGGGCTTAGGGCCTCAAAATTTCAGGCTTGAAGGTTTCAAGGCTCAACTGTTGAGAGTTCAGGGCTTTAGGGGCCTAGGAAGTTTTGAGGCATTGGGGTTTCTCGCTTTAGGGCTTATATTTGAACACTGCAGTCACACACTAACTGTCTCAAATGCACAAGGACTGGGGAAGGATAAAATGTCGTATGTTTAACGATCCCTAAGACAAAGGATTTACCGCAGTTTAGGGGTCTCCTCTAGCTTCTGCAATTTCGCGAGGAAGAAGGGCCGCAGGACAGACAAGAAAAGTAAGGACAACTCAAGCGCCCCCTTGCGGTACGTGGATTAGTTGCAATTGCAAGACACGGAAACCTCGAGGACATGAGGCCTATAACTTGCTTGAAGTATTCGCGCTGTCCGCTTCTTGCCAAGGTTGTCTCACGAGCGACCACTGCTTTGAAGATGTCTGTCAACTCGTCACCCATCTGGCTGTAGGCTTGGGTCGGGATACGAAACGTCACGGTGGCAATGTGTATGTTCACTGTCACGCCTCCTTGTGACGCCTCCAGCACGGCCCTGCCTTTGCCAATGGGCCTATGCTTAGAGCTTAGGGTTTAGGGGTGTTCGGTTTGTGTAAACAATTGTAACTCTAAGGACTGGAGACCTCATGATTTGGGCGATTTTGAGATTTGGGGTTTAGGGTTTAGGTATTCCTTAACTAGGGGACGTTGGGCTTTGTGGGCACTCATATTTATACCTGTACGAACCGACGCTGCAAGACCTTGAACAGATAGCCCCTACACACCAAAACACTATGTATAGTTTTTTCATACTTATATGTTTTTTGCCACACTTTGAAAGCCTACCCAGAAAGGCCAAACCCTCAACTCCCAAGTACCTATACCCTAAATCTTAAACCCTTAACCCTCTCTTCCTACATATATATATATACACATATACATCTGTAGTACCGTATGTCTACTCGGCTATGCAACTATAGGGTATATAGAAACCAGAACCTATTACTTAGGTAGCTGGAGCCCCCGGCTTACCTAAACCCCCCAAACTTTGTACATTAATAGCCCTAAACCCATAATAACAGCCATAAAGGCCATTATGTTACATACTTTTGGGTCCAGGTATACATGATCCTTAACTTCAGCGGGCCAATGGTTCCAGTTTGTCGCTGCATTAGCCTCCGAGTCCTGGACCATGCGACATTTCCGTTTACAAAGTCATTGTAGAGAGGTCTACCTGAACCCCAAAAGTATGTAGAATAATGGCCTGTTGGGCTATCTTTAAAGGTTTTGGGCTATTTTGCGTACCTTTGGGGTTCAGGTAGGGTCTAGGGTTTGGGGTTCAAGGTTTAGGGGTTTCGGGTCTAGGGTTTGAGTTCAAGGTTTAGGGGTTTCGCTCCTAGGGTGTGGTTTAGGGCCTCCGTGGAGGCGGGTATAGCGGCGGTGGGAATGGAGGTCGTCCCTCCCAGAGAAGATGCGCGTGGTTGGCCACGGACATTCAAGAACAGCAAACGCATGGAAAGACGCAAAAGAAATTATGAGCCACAGTCTAAACTCCTAGGATCCCCCTTAATAGCCCCTATAGGAGTCCCCCATATAACTGTTTAGGGTTGAGGGTTTAGGTGAAAACTGGTGCTTCAACCCAACCACTGTTGATGAATCTGGGAACTCTTTTTCAGTGAGCGTTCCGCAGAAAATTATCGTTTAGTTTAGCGCTAAGTTCGATGTTAAGAGGAATATTATGGACTTGGGATTTAGGCATGAAAAGAGGGTATCAATGCTGAATGACTAGGGATACTGAGACAGTGATACCAAATGCATGGAATGGGAGGGGCCTTGCTGACTGCTTGAGGTTGAAATACTGAACCCTAGACCCTCAACCTTCAACTGCGCGTGGATCCTTACGTATCCCCCTTTTCCTGGGGCTCTTTAGGGTTACAATTGCGCCCTACATTGACCTCCAGTCTACAAGCAGTACCTACATTAGGCTATTTGGCGCCCCAAGTTTCGACAAGAGCAAGCCCTTAACGGAAATTTCAAAAACCTTTAATCAAACCAGCTAGGGTCAATTTCTATATGAGCTATAGTCTAAACTCCTGGTATCCCTTTGGTAGCCCCTAAAGAAGTCCCCTATAAAATCCCTTGTTTAACGCCCTTCAGGGAGTTTAGACTATAGCTCATATAGAATACCGTATGGGACGAGTTGTTGCAGTCTGGCCAGGAGGAAAAGATATGCACATACCTACATATACCCCCCAAACCCTAAACCCTAAACCCCTAAACCCCCAGAAGCCTCCATGTGGTGCCCGGACCTGAAGGGTGAAGACAGTTTCATACCCAGGGCTGTGAGTCAAGAACCCTAAGCCCTTAACCCTAAAATCCTTCACCCTGAACCCTAAAACCTAAACCTTCCTAAATCCTGAGTCCTAAGCCCTAAGCCCTAAAGGGTTTGGCAAGATTCGGCTACCCCTTGGGACTGGGTATCTAGGATGGAGGAAGTGGATTCCCAAAATGCTGTAATCATCGGGGTTTAGGGTATAGAAAGTGGTGCAAGATGTCCTCCATCCACAGGGGGGTTTATGAGTTCCCTAAACGCTAAACCCAAAAAGCCTTGAAACCTCAACCTTAGACCCCGTGTTCAGGGTTTAGGTCTGAAGGTTGGTGGTTTAGGGTTCAGGGCTTACGGTTTGGGGTTTGGGATTCAAGGTTTTACAGTTAGGGGTTCAGGGTTTAGGGCTTAAGGTTTGGGGTTTTCAGCTTACATGTCTGCTGAGATCAGGGCTCAGGCTTCAAGGTTGTTGTGTGCTCTGAGGAGGCAAGGTCGTATGGGTTGGACATCGAGCGTAGGATTTGGGGTTTAGGGCTTAGCACTTGGCATATAAACCAGGACCCTCCTTGTACTCTTAATTGGTGGATATATGGTCCCTAATGGTGGGTACTTAGCCCTAATTGAGGGTAGGAGGAGGGTCTTGGTATAAAAATATATATATGTATATACATCGATCAGATATAGATCCCCCCGGATAACTATCACCTGAAATGTTTACGGATGGGTGCTGTTATTCCTATGGGGCTCCCTTCATACAGCAACCTATGCTACCTCGCAAGAGAAGACCCTACTTGTGACGTAGCATGTCGGAATCAACATGTACGATTGAAAAAAGGAATTCGTGGCTAGGGCTTGCTGCTCAACATTGACTACACTAGCGCTGTCAGAGACTCACATGCCGCTTTTAAGCTCTAGACCCTTATATACCTAAACTGCAGAACCTTGACTGATTTGCTTCCACTAACTGTGTCCCCAAACCCTAAACCGTAAATCATAAACTCTGAACCCCCTCAACTCCCAGTCCAACTTGGAGCCCCCTGCAGTGTCCTTATGAAAGGAGAGTCGTCTTTTGCAGGGTCCCTCTCCGGAAAATTTGTCTGGGTGAGTGTACGCCCTGGAAGGTTTAGAGATTTTCCTGAACCCCAAAAGTATGTAGAATAATGGCCTTTTGGGCTATTTTTAGGAATTTGGGGCTATTATTTTACCTACTTTTGGGGTCCTGGTAGTTGGACTTAACCCTGAGGGTCCATGTACCCAATGTTTAGGGCTGTTATTTTACGTACCTTTGGGGTTCAGGTAGGATTTACGGTTTAGGGTCTGGGACTTATAGGGTTGAGGGTCTAAATCTGAGACTGTAAGCATGGGAGCCTGAGGCGCTAGACGAAAAGGAAAGCCTAGGGTTTAGGGTTTAGGGTTTAGGATTTCGGGTTTAGGGTTTAGGGTTCAGGGTTTAGGGTTTAGGGTCCCAGAACCAGGGACTCCGAACCAGACACCCTGAACGCTACCCTACCTGGACCCCAAAAGTATGTAAAATAATGGCCCTCAAAGCTACTCTTAGGGGCTTAGGGCTATTCTTTTACATACTTTTGGGGTTTAGGTAAGGCTGCTAGGGCTATTGGGAGCTTTCTGGGTAAAGGTTTGGGCTCTGGGGGCTGGGGTTTAGGATCCCATAATGAGGGTCCAAGAGCCCTGGGGTACACCCTACTCCCTAAATCCTGGGCCTCATTGCAATCCCTACACCCTAACGCCTCGGCTAAAACGGCTAAAGCCTACAGCCCGAGACCCCGACACCTAAACCCTGAAGCACTGAATCATACACCTTCAAGAGAAGTTTCCATCTTATTTTCCACTATCCCAGTAGAACCTCAATATATACCCTACTATACTAGAACAGCTTCTATTTTTCATTATCCCTATAAAGCCCTGACCTAAACCCTAAACCCTAAACACTAAACCCAAAACCCTAAACCCACCCTTCATGGGACCTGGGCAGCGGCAACCTGCGCGGCGGGGGTGGCCGGCGTGACGGCGTAGCTCACCTGAAAGCGGTTTAGGGGCTTGAGGGGTTGGGGGTTTACGGTTTAGGGGCTTCGGGTTTAGGGGTTTAAGCGGTTAGGGTTTGAGGGCTTAGGGTTTAGGGGTTTAAGGTTTAGGGGTTTAGCGGTCTAGGGGGTTGGGGTTTAAGGCTTGGGGCTTGCCTACCCGGACCTAGATAAACAGTAAAACAATGGTCTATGTAAGGAATTCCTAGGGGCTATGTTTCTACTCAGCAAGTAGAGCGTCTTTAGGTTTACCCAGCAGACCTAAGAAGTAGATGACATCATGGCCTAGAACCCCCTTTGAGTTGAGAAAGGCCACTAATGATTCCATGGTTTTGGGTTTAGGATTTAGAGTTCAGGAATTAGGAATTTAGAGTTTAGGGTTGAGGGTTTAGGAGTTCAGGGAACTTGGTGGTCCAAATGAGGGGTATAAGCAGGCCGATCCCAATTCGCGGGCTGCTAGACATTTATGATACTTTCTATGTCCCGAGAGCCTCCAAGTAGGGATTCGTGTTTAGAGTCTAGGGATCAAGGCTTGGGTCAAGTAAGGGACTATAGTCCCCCTCCCTAAGTAGATAGAATATGGCTTTGGGCAAAGTAGAATAAGATCACCACATATCCCATATTCTATTTACTTAAGGGGAACTATAAGATCCAAGGCTTTAGGTTTAGGGCGCATAGGGTTTAGGTTATAGCGAATATGTCGCTAAGGACCGAGAATTTGAGTATGAAGGTTTAGGCTTCCTGCTGAGGGTGAGGGTATCTTGTGGCGTTTGAACCATCTCAGCTTCTATCCGCTCCCAGAGTTCAATGCCCAAATACATCAGGCAAGATAAGATTCTCTCACCTCAGTTTCGGATGTATAATATCCCCACCTTGAATGCTCATCTAAGTTGCCAAGGACTTTGGCAGCGCAGCCTCTGATTGATGGTTTCAAGGGCTTTGGGTGTTCAGTCTTTTTGTTATGAGTGATGGGTTAAAGTTACGGTTAAAGGATTCGGGCTGGGGGTGGAGTCTTTAGACTCGACAGGGCCCACAACCACCGCCCCCAATCCAAACGGCATCAACACCAACATGGCTAAACCAAAAAACGCCAAAACGGCGCATTCCTTAATTATTGCGTTTCTTCGTCTGCTGAAAACGAAGTATGGTAGCAGTGATGTTCAACAATGGCCTATGAATCCCTAAACCTCATTCCGGAACAAAGCCCTCGCCAAAAAACACTCTTAAGCCCCATGTAACAGAAATTGTTACTTTGTTTTTTGGATATTATATATATATATATAACTGAAACTTTGGACCCTCAGGGTGCAGGTCAGTTGCTGCAAAGGCGTCCATGGCGTCACAGGGCGTCTTGGAGAGACTTGAGACGAATCTACGGCTTTCTGTTCCCTTTGGGTGAAAATGTAACTGCGGAAGGGGGCGAGCGGTGACTTGTCAGGTTAGTCTGGGGAGTTCTAGGTAATTTTCAATGACAGTTCCCAATCTAAGGCCATTTGGGTACTATTCCGCACCATTTAGGGTGAAGTCGGGTGAGGTCGCTTTAACTTGCAGGAGTTTAGGGTTTAGGGAAGGGTTTACAGCCACCAAAATCTATGAATAGCACCCAAACTGGGGTTATTGGAGCTCAAGGGATTCCCTAGTAACAGCCAGGGTAAGTTACAGGTAGGTGTAGTGTTTTTCTGCGTAAGCGCCTTTTTGGGGTTTAGGGTTCAGAGGCTTGGACGTTTAATAAAAAGGGTGTTGCTCTCCTGTGCGCCTGATGCCCACACAGCAATACGGCTGTCTGTTACCATGCTCCTACCCTAAAGCCTAAACCCTAAACCCTATAACTCCAATCGTCCCGTCATGAGTAAATTGGGAATTCAGGTGTGCCTGGGCGGCTAGCCCGAAAGATGTCCAGACCCTGGGTGGTATCAGGTTAATTATAGGGTTGAGGGTTTAAGGCTTTAGGGTTTATGGGCTCCCGCGTGGATCGAGAACTAGGCCCCTTCAAGCGTTCATGCACATTATCCAAATCGGGAGATATCGTTTGGGGCGTAGGGTCTAGTGTTCCCACACTTTAGGGCCCAATTCACTTTACATTCCTTATTCTAGGGACTCTTCGAATGGCACCCCTAAGTTTGGGAAGGGACGCCTCTAAATACTTGCAGAGGGGAGGATATTGGGGCTCCATTTTCTGCATCCTCCCCGGAGTCTGATTATGCATTGGATGCCCATATGTCCCGCCCTAATCCCTAGACCCTCAATCCGAAAGGATTTGGGTCTTCTTACAGTCATTCCTACTCAAGGTAACTGTTCCCGCAATAGGTGATACGAATTGCAATGGCCCCTTTTAGTAAGCTCCCCCCCCGTTTGAGCCATAGTCTAAACTCCTAGTATCCCCCTTAGTAGCTGTTATAATACTCTCCTATATAATCCCCTATATAACCCTCTTTAGGGAGTTTAGACTATAGCTCCTTTGAGGGCAGGTACTGTAAGGAGGCATGGCCCAAGTCACCCTAAACCCTAAACCCTAAACCTTAAACCCTAAACCCTAATTGGGGCATAGGGTTTGGGTTTAGGGTTATAGGGTCTAGGGTTTAGGGTTTAGGGGTTTAGGGTTTAGGGTCTAGGCTTCGGGGCCTAAGCCCAGTTATTGATAATGGAAAAGAACATGGAAACTACTGTAGTATATTGGGGTTATATCTTTTTTTAGGGTTTAGGGCTTAAATCCTAAACCCTAATTAGGGCGTAGGGTTTAGGGTCTAGGTTTTGGGGAGACTTCTACACCATCACTGGGTTGGCCCCTAAAACCCTTTGAAAAATATTAGTATATAGGGTCCCTTATTAAAGCCATTAGGGAAAATGTCAAATATCCCAGGGGACTACCCAGATCACCCACTCAAAAAGACTCTGCAACTGTGCCTGGTCCGAAGGTCTGCGCATGATCCCAGGGCCAGGTAGGGACCTCATGTCGAACATCGGGGGTTTAGGGTTTTCTGTTTCAGGACCTTTTGGTTTAAGGTTTAGGGTTTAGGATTTAGGGTTTAGGGTTTCGGATTTAGGGTTTAGGGTTTCGGATGTAGGGTTTAGGATTTAGAATGCAGGGTTTAGGGTTTACGGTTTAGGCTTGCTTACCTGCAGGTTCAGGGTGCAGTCCCCCTTTAGTAGATAGAATGTGGGGGATCTGATTAAGTTATGGGCAATGTCATTTTCTGTCTATTCAAGGGGACTTTAGTTGTGACCAAGTACTCTTGTACCTGTAACCCAAGTATCACTTCGTTCGGCGACGTAGGCGGCTTGTAACTGCATTATACGTACCACCATACTTAGCAATTGCTCTGCACCTCCAGGTACAGCATCCTTTGCCCCACGACATCTGCATCCCATTACCTAGAGTGTAGAGCTGAGAATGTAGCCTGCACCTGAGGCCACACGCCCCAAATCCTCAAAGTGTAACATGGAAAGATGTTAAACCTGAACCCCTACACCCTATAAGAACCATTTCTTCATTTCTGCACCCCCCCCCNNCCCCCCCCCCCCCCCCGGTTCTTCCCATAATCCCTGCTCAGAACCATTTCTGTAACACCCCCCCCATGTACTTTGAAACGGCAGTTTGTAAAAGGGCAGGTCTACCTTAGATGGTTCGGGGAAGGGAGGGTGCTAGCAGGCTTACGGTGTATAGACTTAAGGGTTCAGGGCTCAGACTTTAGAGTAAACCTTTCAACCCTCAATGCCTTGCCTGAAACCACGCTTCCAGCGCAACAGCGGCCGCGAAAGAAGCCATGGCAGCGCTTTTAAGGTTAGAACGCTGTTTAGGGCTTAGGGCTTTGGGTTCAAGATTGGAACTCTGTATGGGCCCGTAGTATTGAGCCCTTAACCCTGTGGTCTTGTATACTTATTATTGAAGGCATTTGGGCTCTCCCTCTAACAAGCACGTTTCCCCAGCAGAGGCGCCACTCATAGTCATTCCAAAAAGGCTACATATCCCAAAGAATCCGTATACCTGTACAACATGTAAAGGCTAAACGGATTCCCACATAGATATTCTGGGGCCTAAGCACAAACTACGTATGTACATGGACCCAGCATGGACAACAAAAGCCTTAAATCACCGAGGACCGTCCCAAACCACTGCAGGTCCGTGGCGTGAGCGTACCTAAACCCTAAACCATTACACCGTAGGTTTAGGGTTTAGGGTTTAGGGCCTAAACCCTCGCCCCTAAACCCTACTTAAGCGTACTTAGCATGCTGCGGGATTTCTTCCATCAACGCTATGAGGGCTCTCGGGGACTCTAGGAATATCAGGGTAGTAGATATCGGGCCATGAGCATCTCGTAGCATCTTGGGTACCCAAAACCCTGCCGCTTGCAGGACTTAGGCTCCTACATCCTCATCCCTGAACCAGAAACCCTTAAACCCTAAAACCCTAAACCCTGAAGCCCATATTGGAAACCCTAAGCCCTGATAGGCTGAATGAAAATCTGCCAGGAAATCCAAACAAAATGCAGACATGGAAAAGAAAACGCAAAGTACCGTGTTATTCGAGGTTTAGGGCTTTCTGCTGCATAAGGAGTGGGAGAGTGAATAAATGGACTATAGCACCGGGTATCTAAAAAAGAACATCATAAGGACTCAACAAAGATTCACTCGCACCCCCTCCGCCTCCCCCCGCCTCTCCCTCAAGCACCAGAAGTGCTGGCTAGCAGCTTTTTTGTAGGTGCTGTCTCGCGGCAAATGAAACATCACCGGCGGGTGCGCGGGTGAGGCGAACTTGATCCGAGGGTCACGGTTTGCCGAGAGTTTAGGGTTTAAGGTTTAGGCGTTTAGGGTTTAAAGTTTAGGGGTTTAGGGTTTAGAGTTTAGGGGTTTAGTGTTTAGTGCCAAAACCCTCCATAATTCAGGGCCCAGGTGCCAAATAATAGAAATCAATGTAGATGCTTCCACCCCAAAGCACCTGAACAGGAGCCTTCTGACCTTGACATGGGTCCTGATAAATCCTGCCATTTGGGGTTTAGGGTTAAGAAGCCTAAAGCACACACACCGAACCCGAAAAGGAACTACAATGGAGTGTTCAGCAAGGGCTTGTACCCGAATCCGTCCTTGGTCTCCGGACATGTCATCTACCCAGAAAGCCCAATATCCTTTAATTGAGGAATACACCCTTAGGGTATATAGGGATTGGGGATTAGGGTCTAGGGTTTGGGGGCTAGGATTTAAGCCTTCGGATGCTAGGATCCCTAATATGATTTAAGGTATATGCCTGAATCTATGGACATCGGACTTTCTGAGGTATATACCAAGATGACCCTGCTAAAAAGTCCGCAACTCTAATCCCCAGGCTCTAATGCCTGGAGCATACAAGAGCCCTAAGCCCTAAACTCTAAACCCCTAAACCCCAAACCCTATCCCGGGCTTAGGATTGGAGACCGCAGCTTTTGATTTTGGGGACTTGGGCGTATGGGCTTAGGGTTTAAGCTTCTCTAGGCTTGCGGGGTGCCAGGGAATGTGTGGCAGCAACTGTCAAGCGCCACTGCCCGCGCAAAGTTCAATTCAGAAATTGTTGGAACCTGCCCGAAGCTCTGCTACGGGCACAAGTGCACGAGATTTGAAACAAGATTGCTGGGTCGGCCTTTGGGCCTAGGAGCCTTTCACGTTTAGGGTCCATAAGGTTTTATTGTTTAGTGCTGGAATCCTGGGTTTGGGGCTCCTTATTTCAAGAGAATCTAAGGGGCTTTTGGAGGATCCCTGAAAGGGAATCCCAAGATTGTATTGGGGGGATACAAAAGGCATATTGGGTAAGGGATTTAGGGTTAAGGGTTTAGTAAGGGGTATATTGGGTAATTGTTGCGTGCGCTTACAAGGGTCCAACCCACAAAAATTCTTCTATGCTAACACACAAAGTCCTGGTTTGCAGCAATAAGGCCAGATTCGAGCGTTGTTTTGACATGTCCCCCTACACAACCCCAGATGCTGCTTGCAATCCCCAACATATCCCTAGGGCTCCCCATCTACCCCTATGTTGAGAACCGCCAGAACATCCCAAAGGCCAACCAAGATTGGAACACCATCTCTCGCCACAAGCGGGTGGATGCTGCTCTTGCCAACACCTCCGCCTCCATCTCACAACAAGGGCTCCACTGGCCTTAAAAGGTTTGTCTCCCGAGGGCTTAGTGCCAGGTCTCCTGTTTATGGTGCCCTTTAGGGTTTAGGGTTTAGGGTTTCTGAACTTGTTTAAACTAAGACAACATGGTGCAGGCCGTTGCCTGCCGAAACGCTTGGGTGGCGATGCTTGGAGGGTGTGCAGCGGAATCCAGATCAAAGGGAAGAAGTGGGAATGTCACATGAGGCCTCTGATCGCCATTGCTTGTTTGACGCGGGCGCTCTTTGTTTATACCAGCAAGGAATTTGAACCCCAAACCCTACTTTTGACCTCCATCCCCACTTCTTCTCCTCTGACAAGAGAGGAATAGACCAGCGTTAAAGCGCTGCGGAACAACTAGCTACGGTTCGAGGCTCGCTGCCTGTGCACACGATTTAGGGTTCAGGCACAGTAGAATGAGGACCCTAAGGGTCCAAGTGCCCAAGTAACCGGATGTTCGGTGCCAAAACAATCCACTTGAAAGTATTTGTTGGTTCTTCACCCTTTTTCGTAGTTTCCATTTTCTTTTCCATTCTCCTCGTATAACCCCAATATACCAAACCTAAACCCTAAACCCCAAATCCTACGACCCGGTCATTTGGGTACTTGAACCCTTGAACTGACTGAGGGTTGCTCCTGTAAGGACTGACCTAGGTGTGCAATACGCCATGCTTCACCAAACCCCGGGGCTTAGGGTTTAGGGCTTAAGGGGTTTAGGGGGTTTAGGGTTTTAGGGGTCTAGGGTTTAGCTTGAAATGGTCACAGGTCCTAATTTGAGGGGTTGGGGTTACCAGAGTCCTTTTAATACCCCAGAGTTCCACCTGCTTGTCCATTTGATTCTCGTCTTTTTGGGGTGTAAAACCCCAAAACACGAAACATTCAAACATTGATACAAAAACCCTTAACCTCATCTATATGATTATGATGCCCCATGTTCTGGTCTTTTGGACCCTGCACTGTACGAGAACCTCAGACTTAGGGCTCATGTTTTTAGGGTCTGCCCTAAGGCTCCTAGGGCTATTTGGGGCTTTCTGGGGTAAGGCTTGGGGATCCCATTATGAGGGTCCAAGAGCCTTAGGGTAGGGTTTAGGGTCTTGGGTTCAGGCTCTCACCCAGAACCACAGAAAAATGCCCAGCCCACCCTTAATCAGAAATATTCTCACTATACCCTAAACCCTAAACCCGAAACCCTAAACCCTAAACACCCTGGGCGGAGGAAATCTTCCGAGCAGTTCGTATCCCCCAAATACTGTGCCCACCCTGGTTGGGGCTATCTCGGTGGTCCAAGATTTCGTCTGTCCCAGAGTACAACACTATACAAGGTTGGGAAGATTTCTGGAAGCGGATAAACAAAAAAACCCACGATCTCCAGGGCGGCATTGACGAGCGGCTACAAGGACCAAAACCAGTGAAAGCCTTGATCCCTTCAAGGCATGCGGGAGTTGAGGGTTTAGGTTTTAGGGTTCCTCATTCTGGTTTAAAGTCTTGGGTTGGAAAAATCCTCTCACTGTTTGGGACGGGGGCGGGCGCTGAAAGGGGACACCCTTAGGGATGCAGGGGACACATTGAGCTGATACTCGAGGTCTCGGAGGCCCTTTAAAGAGAGTGTGGGAGGGTCATATTGAGAAACTTCCAAAGAACCACGCGTTCAAGACGAGTCAAAACAAGACCGTAGCATCCGCTTTCCACGTATTTGACCGCCCCACGCTACAAAGCCAAAGCCTGAAGTATCCAGAAACCCACAAAGGCCTAAACCCTGATCCACAAACCCGCCTACTTGAACCCAACGAGTATGTAGAATAGCTGCATTTCGGCCAGCTTTAGGGCCTTTGGGCCACTGGTTTAGCTACTTTTAGAAGTCCAGGTACTTCCAACCCTAAACCCTAAACCCTAAACCGTGCTAAACTCTGAGGAGGGTTCAGATTTTAGGGCCATGCCTTGCTTCGTGAAGGCAACAGGCTGTGCAATGCGCCCGTCTGGTTCGGGTCCTGATACTTTCAGGGTTTACGCTTACCTGGACCCCAAAAGTATGTAGAATAATGGCCTTTTGGGCTACATTTAGGGGTTTTGGGCTATTATTTGGGGGTTTAGGTAAGGGTCCAGGTACCCAATAATTTCCCACTTGCGTCATGAGGTTTTGGTTAAGTATATATGATCTATGGATTAGGAACTTGGACTTTACGAGTAGGGCTTCTCTGGACCTAAAAAGTAAGCTGAATCCTGGCCCAAGGTGCATACGAACCACCCAAAACACATTTTTACATGCTTTTGGAGTTCACGCAGGGTGTAGGGCAAGAAGAGGAGTGGTAAAGGGAAAATCGGAATTACTCTGGGGTAGTTAATAGGATGATGATAGACAAGTTCTCTCTAGGCCCCCTTCCAAAAATGGACATAATGACTCTCATAATCTGTGCTTTTTGACAAAGATTAACCGTATACAACCCTCATCGAGAACGGGTCCCTGTTGCCCGGGATGGGGTTACCGAAGCCCTCTGGCTATCCCAGGTGCAATACAAGGCTTGCACTCCCCACAACTACTGTGGAACTCCATAGCATAGAGCTGTGGAAGGAGCATCTGAGCTATAGTCTAAACTTCTAGTATCCCCCTATAAACCCTATAATGCTCCTGTATATAATCCCCCACAGAACCCCCTTCAAGGAATCTAGACTATGGCTCATGTAGGGAATGCGGAAAGAGTTTGTAGAATAAAACTGTTAGGGTTTAGGCTCCCAACAAAAACATTGGAAGGCCCATCGAATCCTCTCTTCAAGCCCTGAGCCCTAAATCCTGAACTGAACCCTAAACCTTAGGGTGACCGGCTTAGGGTTCGGGATTTGGGGTTCAGGATTTCAGGTTTTGGGTTTAGGGTGTACCTAAACTAATATGATAGCCCGAAACCCCTAAACAGCCCAAAAGGCTACTATTCTACATACTTTGGGGGTTAATGTAGAGTTTCCCAGATCGCTGTCAGGGAGGGGAAGCCAAGCGACAAGACAACAGCCGTCTTGCGTCCATTTCTGCAACTTTTTTCCGTAAAGTTTCTGAGGGTTTTGGGGTTTAGGGTAGACCTTCACGAAGAGAGTGGTGGTCACGGACGTCGGGAAACTGGCCTGCATCTGTTCCAAGAGATCTACCTGGCCCCACACTGGACGACTGGCTGCAAGCGTTGTGGGGAACACTTAACACTAAACCCTGAACCAATGAAGCCAGACGGGCCCATGCAACAAGGAATCCTCTAAACCTCGGATTACAGTCTGAGAGTCCTTCCTTTTCAGGATTTTGTCCTACTTTATCTAAGGGAGGGTTTAGGGTTTCAGGAGTTTGTCCTACTTTCCCTAATGTATATCCCCCAAAAAAGGTACGACATCCAGGGCCCAGGTCAAACCTTGAAACTCTAGGCCCAACCACCCCGAATATCCCGGAAGTAAAACCTTACCTAAACCCCCAAAGTAGGTAAAATAATAGCCCAAAGCCCCTAAATATAGCCCAAAAGGCCATTATTCTACATACTTTTGGGGTCCAGGTAATCCCAAAGCTGAAAATCAGGAAGCCCTAGACCCTGAACCTGAAAACCCACATTTGAAACCCTGACTGTGAAATCGAAAGCCCCAAGCTCTGCAAAAAAAAACTAAGCCCGAACTTAAGCCCTAGGCGCCCTGAATTCAATGCCCTAAACCCTCCACCCTGAACCCTAAACCCTAAATGGTAGCTTCCATTTTCTTTTCCATTATCCAGGGGTTCAGACTTGTACCCCTAGGGTTGTGCCCCTGGGTCTTGGGATCCTTTTAAGGGACCCGACGGGACCATATAAGGGCTATATCGATGCCATATTGGGAAACCTTTTAGGGGTACGCCGTAGGGGTACAACCCTGGAACCCTTGACATTATCCCTCTATAACCCTAAAACCCTAAACCCTAAACCCCAATGGTTACAAACCCCTGGCTTGGGCAACTGCGCAGAATCGCAGTGAGAGCGCGTGCTGCATTTACCACGCCTGCACGGCCAGAAGGTCGACACTCAAAGGCTTTCATCTCAAGAACCCTAAACCCTAAACCCTAAACCTTCAGAACCCAGAAACCCTAAACCCTAAAATCTAAACCCTGCACCCTAAACCTTTTGGATTGTTTTTAGGTTGACAGCCACCGCGGTAATTCCATGTAACAGTTGATTCTCTCTAACGGAAAACACATAGGGCTTGGGTTGTAACATGCAGGGTTCAGGCTATAACTTCAACCCGAAACCCTAAACCCTGTAGGCCTTCTTAAGTAAATAGAATATAGCTTAGGGGCTCGGGTATATTAAAATAAGATCCCTGTATACCCCATATTCTATCTACTTAAGGGTGACTATAAACTCTAAACCCTATCAGGTCCAGATTTCTACGGTGGGACACAGATATCGCAGCTGCTCGGGGATTTTGAATGACCCTATATCCTAACACCTAGACTCCATATGTTTGAGAACCCTTTCCTTAGGTAGGGTCCACGTACCCAAATAACAGGGTTCTGGGGACCAAAGAACAACCAGCTTATGGTATTTGGGACCCCCCTAAACCCCTAAACCCTAAACTCGAAACTCCATGACTTGGGTACTTGGACCCTCTGGTCCCCTAAACCCCAAACCTCAAGAGTAGTAATGACCATTGCTGTCAATCCCATATCCTGGTTTAGGGTTTAGGTTAGTTGCACACCTTTAGGGCCTGAGGATCCAAGTCAGTCGCCGAACAATAGGGCTTCAGCTATACCATTCACATGATGGTATTTGGAGAGTTAACCATGATTCTTTGGGTACTTGGACCGTTACAGAACCACAGTTTTGTAGTTGGGGGGGGGCTCTCATGCATAAAACGTGCGGCGGACAGGGGGAAACCAAGATTCTAGATATGGGTTTCCCAAAATTAAGGGTATCGTTTTTGGGGGTGTCCGTCGTAAGGACTGTAGCATTTGGGGGTCTATATTGTGGTCCCCTATTTCGGTGAAAAAAGTACCCTATGAGCGCCTCGAAAACCCACAGGCCAGCCTTCTATCCAATTTACCACGTTATCATTGTTTTACTTATCATTTCCCATCAAAGCTACTACTTTATCGTCTTATTTACTCTCATCTGTTCCCATGATCTGCACACGCGGATAAATTAGTGTCAGTTCTGTATAAATCGTCGAGACCCAGGTTTTTGTCGCAGCTCATATGGGGGTTGTCGAAGAAAAGAGATCGCATTCTGGAGGGTCCCGATAATCAGGGCTACCTGTAGGCTGTAGGGAAGCCTGTTTTGGACACCCTCATAGAGGACCGCATCTTCAAAATAACAGCGCTGCTAACGTCATGGATTATTGTTGTCTGAGTGTGTGTGCAACTGGTGTTGAGGCACAGCGTGGCTATTCCTGAGGCTAAGGCGATTTCCTCAACAAACAAAAGGACGGAGCCCAACTTGATTGAAAGTACCCAGCGCCAAACCTAAAGCTTGAAACATTCAAATGAGCAGCGTTTTTTTATACGGAGGACTACACCCAGAAGGAGGATATGATCTTACTCTAGATGGGTGACTACAATATCCCCAAATCAAATACAACTCAAACGGGGGCGCCTCAACATTGTATCGGCCGTTGATCTGCATCTCCTGCACGTACCTGAAGAAGACCACACTCCGAAACCGCTTGCGGCTCCAAACAGGAGTACGCTGGAGATCTAAAAGATTCCCCTTTGGGCCCTAAATTTTAAGCCAAAAATCCCAAACCTGTGTAGGGCGATTTGAATCCAGTAGGCTAAGGGGTAAGAGATTGCGGTATTCGGGGCCTGCAGCCCTTGCATTTGTACAATTCCTGAATTGTAAGCCCCATGAACCCTAAAACCGAATCCCTAAACGTATTTGCGCACTTGGACCCTTAGGTTGCACTTGCACCCGCAGGCTGCAAGTCCGAACTGCAGACGCTAAAAGGTTAGGGATCACATAATGGGTTTAGCGTCCCCCTTAAGTAGATAGAATATGGCTTTGGGTACATTATACAAAGATCCCCATATGCCCCATATTCTATCTACTTAAGGGGGACTATAAGCGATTTACGGTTTAGGGCTTCGGGAGGGCTGCAGGGTTTAGGGTCCAGGATCTAGGCTTTTTGGCGTTTAGGGTCAAGGTATGAAATTCTACGGGGTTGGTTTCAATAGCTGTTTCAAGCTGCTTTCCCCGGCACCCTGAGAAGCAACCCTAAACCCTAATCCCATCCCTTCCATTGAAAGCTGAAGGCCTCGGACATTAAAACCAAAAAGCTGCATGCGTAGTGTTTGGTGCGTGTAGGGCGCTTAGCCCACATTAACCTAAGAAAAAAAAAACGATACTTTTTACAATAATATAAGGAATCCCATACCCTAAACAATCTAAAAGGATCCCTAACATTGATCCAGAATTATGTTTGCTTATTTGTCAAGGGTCCGTTGAAAGCCTTCTGAAGGTTAAGTCTATGAGACGTAGTAACCCTAAACCCTACTAATTCCGGTTAGGCTAGGGCGTATGATACCCAAAGGGTCCTAAGTACCCATATGGGGAATACTTACCCAAACCATAAGGGAAATTACTACTACAGAAACCATACTTTGTACCATGTAGGTACTTTGGACCCTTTGGGATAATGATCATGGTCATGACCATGCCGATGCTGCAAACTGTGAGGATGGCAGTGTTGTGATGACCTCATGGGGTTTAGGGTTTACCCAGACCCCCAGAGGGATCTAAAAATTAGACCCACTAGAACCCGATGGGAACTTATATAAGGATTCTATAGGGGATATAGTGGGTCTACATAGGAGATCTAATTTTTAGATCCTCCCAGGGGTCTGGGTAGGGTTTGCCGCGACATAACGCTGAAGCAGAGGTTGTCATGCCACAAAGTCGCTTCGAGCGTTTCGTGCTGTGCGACATCCCTCTGTGGCCTGACGTCGGCTGGCCATCTGACACATTCACCCACCCCACTTGGAGGCCCATGGGACCTAGTAACCACTTATAACTGGGCTTTATAACCCTAGTTATAATCCTCCTAAATGGGCTTCTAGGGGTTACCCCAAGTATAAGTAGGGTTATAATCCCAGTTATAAGTAGTTACTAAGTCCCATGGGCCTCCAAGTAGGATTCAACGTTTGATCAAGGTTCAGGGTTTCGGGTTTAGGGTCCTAATGGTGTTCCTGAAATTAC
>CAJNIZ010045930.1:907-11035 GCA_905231905.1 Symbiodinium pilosum
CCAAAACCCTACACCCTAATCCTCAATCCTAAACTCCAAACCCTTAGAGTTTGGGGTATAGGCCTCCAGCTACTATCACTTCTGCTAGTCCTTGGGGAAATCTAACGCTGCCCTGTAACGACAAAACGCGGTTTAGGGTTCAGGGTCCCAGGGTAACCAATGCACCCCTACAGAAAGGCTTTGTACCTGAGATTTTAGCAGCTTTACCTTTTTTGCAGGGTCTAGTCTACCTAGACCCTCCTCCTACCCTCTATTAGGGCCTAAGTAGCCATTATTAGGGACCATATATCCCTAATTAAGGGTACAAGGAAGGTCCTGGTAGTTACTCTATACAATCTCCAGGTCCTGCCTTGTGGGGTAGCATTTCCCAAGCAGTCCAGCTAATCAAGCGACCCGCTCTCAAGTGCCAACCCGCGGGAAAGTAGTACCTGAACCACAAGATTCGGGCCACTGGATTGGCAACGCCCTACAGTCCAAAGCCGAAACCTTGCACCCCAACTCTCCAAAACCATCACACCAGAAATCCTGCACCATGAATCCATAAACCCCAAACCCGAAAGCTTGCAACTCTGGGTTTAAGGGTAAGCCAGCCATGCCCGCAGCAACCTAGAGCCCTTAGCTGGCAGTTTCCCCATATAATGGCCTTTGGGACTCTAAGGGAGATGTAGGGATGATAAGGGCATTCTAGGGGGTCCCTACTGAGGATGTTAGAAGGGTGGGTTTGATAAACTCCCATGCCGGTACATTGGTTACTCTAGGCAAGCATCACTTCTTAAACCCTAAACCCTAAACCCTAAGGGATGATAGTTCCTAGAAGGACCCCAGAATCGCTTCTTCCGCCTCAGCGTTGCCCTCTTGAAGCAACTCCCAGAAACTCCGCAAGGAAACCTCTGCGAAGTTTTCTGGCGTTTGAGCCACTGGGGTTGATAGGGGTCATAGGGTTGCGCTCCTCCACACGAACATGCAAACCCAAAAGAGGGGTTAGGGGCTTAGGCTCCTAGAAGCCTACCGGCCATTTAAAACAGCTCGCATGTGGTTCCTAGCTTCGTTTTGGGGAGGCAGCACAGCACACTCTAAATACGAAACCCTGAACTCTAAACTGTGTGGCTAAAGCTTTCGGGGTACTTTCTGAACTATTGGCGCAAGCAAGAGTTACATTGCTACTGAGATCCATTTTCCATCAGGTTAAGAGAGAGAGAGTGGGGGAGCAGATCCCTGAAATGAAGCATCAAATGAAGAGAGCATGGAAAGCTAGTTGAATGGTATGTTGGTTTCGAAGCTTTATGAATCTTAGGGCGTGTGGGGGAAGAGAGCCAAAAACAATTCTTATATGACCCCTCTGATAATCGTTCATATGCTAAACTCATCTCTATATGATCCCCTATTAGCTAACTGCCTGTTATCACTTCCCCACGCCCCCTTAAGCACCAGAAAGGCTCAGTGTTACCAAAAGTTAAAACTTCTCAGAATAGCGCGCCCGCTTGAGGACCATAGGGCTACACAGGGGTTAAAACAAAGAGATTCCAAGAGTCCATCTTCAGGACACCATAGGAATTTCTCAAAATGGGAGGGGGGCATTTAGGGGCTGCAAGGGTCTATAGGGATGATAAGAACCCCTAAACCCTGAGGGGTCCCTATTAGGAATCACACGGGCATTATTTCGAGGAACACCCATTCAGGGGATGGAGAAAGTACCACGCAATTACCGGGTTGCTGTTAAGGAACTAAGTTACTATATCCCTTACCTAGGCAGCCTTTTGCTGCAGAATAAAAGTCCTTTGGAGAAGACTTGTCGTTTTATGTGAAAACTGGATTTTGGAGTAACAGAGCGGAAATTAGCGGAATGCATGAATTGTCTCAATGTGTGCAGGTTGGCTCCGGCCTTTTTTGGGGAAGCAGGAACATATCTCCGACCTTTTTTTGGGGTTTGCAAAAGGTCGCGGCCATATTGTTTCCGACCCTTTTTTGTTGGGTAAGGCTTCTGGCATCAGGCTTCAACGTGGCACAACATGGTGTGAGAAGTTGTGGAAGTCTCCAGCACACCAAGTCGATCATCCCAATAAATCTGTTGCCTTCCAGGAGTACAGAACCTGATTAAGTGTTCAATGGAAAGTGACCGGCCTACTATGATGTACATACCTTGATCGAGTGTCATGCAGAGTTCACATATTCTGCTCGAACTTGCATGGCCTTAAAGAGACAAAGTCTGGCCTTCAAAGAGCTCCCTCATGCAGAGGCCTATATAAGTTTCATTCTCTTGTGTTAAACCATACATATAGACTCTGCAAAGGCAGGGAAAACTGTTCGAAAGAATGGAAATTCGCGTTTGCGAGGGGAAGTGGGCGGAATGGGTAATTTGGTGGGCGGGCAGATTTTGGCGGAGTTGGTGGCTTCGCAGGGTTCCAGTCAGTGTAGATTCGCGGCGAAAGAGCGGAAATTCGCAGAATCGGCGGTTTTCAGGCGGAAGCTCACAGGGCAGAAATTGGCGGCGAAAGAGCGGAAATTCGCGGAATCAGCGGTCCGCAGGCGGAAGCTGACAGAGCGGAAATTGGCGGCGGAAAGAGCGGAAATTCGTGGCGAAAGAGCGGAAATTCGCGGAACGTGGTTTCACTCGCGGACTTGGTTGTCCGAAGGCAGAAACTGACAGAGCGGAATTGACGGTAAAAACAAGAAATTCTCGGCAAAAGAGCGGAAGCTCCCGGAGCGTGATTTGTCATACAATCATGCTACTGGCTTTCGGCAGTGGCAAACTCTCAACAACCAAAAAATCTTTCCGTGAGGCAAACTAAAACATGCTGTTGCTGAAATCCAGCAGCTTGACATGTTCATGGGGAACTCCAGGAGAACGGGTCTCATATCGGGCTTGGGTCTCTGTAGGATCTATATAAAGGCTATATACAGGTCTTTAGGTACATATAATCGGGTTTCGAGAAAAGGGTTGGAAGTGCTAAGGGAAATGGCGCTATAAAATGCCGAGACTGATTTTCGCCGCGGGCCGCTTGACTCATGTTCGCTGAAGTATGGGAGCATGTCATGCTTGCGCAGCATGTCTTTCGATTGGAAATCATTATAGATGATAGTGTGTGCTAGTTAGCTTATTGGGATTTAAGTAGCTGTCCGGTTTCAAGTTTCCGAAAGGCATGCAGACAAGCGATTCAAGACTCCCGACAAATGCTTCATCCGAGCGTTTTTCCTTGGGTTAGATGCATGGTGAGGTCAACAATCCAGGCGTTTTTCATGAATGCATCTTTTTCCTTCCGACCTTTTTTTGGAGCGTGTCCAAAATTGTGAAATTTGTTTTTTTTACTGACCGACCTTTCCTGGGCGGAAAGAACGGAAATCCCAAGCAGAAAAGGCTTGAACCTTTTTTTTTTTATGCGCATGTGGGCTTTGCAGGTAGGAGGACCCTCACCCTGTAATAGTGGTGAAAAAAGAATATAAGACGACCCTAATAGAATCCCTATTATCCCTTATACTCACTATTACTGGCTGGGGGGTCTACCTGCTATATCCCCCCTATACTGGAGAATCAAATGGAAAAGAAAATGGACAATGGACACTGGTGTTAATTAGGGGTTTAAGGAACTTAATTTAAGAGACTAGATTGGGGAACCCAAGTAATTACTATGTATATATACATATATACCCGTTATGGTAACTTAATTACTGTTCCTTAACAGCAACCCAGATTTAAGGGTCGAGGGTTTAGAAGGCCTTGAGACCCCTTGTTTGATGACAAGGCCTGCTGCTATATTTTCAACAACATGGTTAACCAGAATAGGGGATCCCAATATAGACCCCCAAGTACTATAATCCTTGCCAAAGTGACCCTCGAAATGGTGCCCCTAATTTTGGGAAACCCCCACATGATTTTTGATATTACCCTTGACGATGTTGCCTTCCCGCCCTGGCACCCGACAAGAACATGTGAGCTATAGTCTAAACTCCTTAAAGGGGTCTATACAGGGGATTCTCTTAGGGCAGTACTATGGGGCTTATTAAGGGAAATACTAGGAGTTTAGACTATAGAACATGTAAGCAAGGAGGCACGATACGTTTCACATCAACGTCTCACACCTTCTCTGGCTGCATGTTAACCTAGCTGCCACTTGTCCGTATACAGTCCTTTCATTTAACGCCCTGTAACTCAGACTCTCTTCAAGAAGAAGATGTCTGCGAGTCCTGATTCACAATGATGAACCCCACGTCCGAAAGCCCCCGGCAGTCCGAACCTCTTATCAGCCCTTGCACTGCATACTATGGGGATCTCCTGCAGAAAGCTAGACTGAGTCTTGAGCATATTCTACTCTAATTGTATTAGGGTTGTGGGGGAAGAGGATTGAACATTTTTGAGTCTTTTACGTTGCACATGCGTGGTCCCTCCGCTCCATCAAGGACATCCTAATAGCATCCAGCACAATTCAAAAGCCGGGCGGACGCCTGAATCGTTTACAATGCAAAATCAGGTGAACCATTGAGTCAAAACTCTTTTATGTACAGTTCCTGTTCGGGCCCAAGAAAACCGACCTTAACGCCCACAGCTCATGCTGGTTCTGTATCAGTGGCAAACTCTATGAAGAATGGGAATTCGTCGTGTATTCTTTATTGAGCCTTAGTACCATAAACGCTGAAAAAGTATCCAACGATGAGCCAGGAACCGAACCCTCCATCTGCAGTCGCAAGTGCAGGCCCCAATTTTGGGAGTTGTAAGGTTTAGGGCTTAAGGATGTTTAGGATATACCTTCTGTTCTGTCTACCCTATGTAGAATTGTATGGGTCCCTGGCATAACTCAAGACAGGCTAAATGCCCATATTATGAGCCCTAACCTCGACCCTTTCACACCCAAAGCCCAAAGACCAAATGAAGAAACCGTAAACCTTAAACCCAAAGCTCTACCTGGACCCCAAGAGTATGTAAAATAATGGCCTTTATGGCTGTTACTATGGGTTTAGGGCTACTATTTTGCATGCTTTTGGGGGTTTAGGTAAACCCTAGACCCTGGACTGTAGACCTGAAACTCTGAAACCTGAACCTTGAAACCTAAACCTTGAAATCGAATTCGGACACCCTGAACCCTAAACCGTAAAACCTACACCATGAACCCTAAACCTGAACCCTGAACCTGAGCCCTACCTAAAGCACCAAATATATGCAAAATAATAACCCTAAACCCATAATAACAGCCATCAAGGCCATCATTTTACATACTTTTGGTGTCCAGGTAAACCTGAACCCTAAACCTGGGGTCTTCCAAGGCGTTGGCCTGACGGAATCCTCGCAACAACTGATCTGCCCCAAGCCTGAACCGGGGTTTAGGGTTTATGCTTCAGGGTTTAGGGTTCAGGGTTTATGCTTCAGGGTTTAGAGTTGAGGGTTTAGGCTTTAGAGGAGGACAACTGTACTCGATCCGTCTGAAAGGACTTAATATGAAGGCATATTGGGGGGATGGCTCCCAAAATTAAGGATACCGGTTTTGGGGGTCCCTACAATTTAGGATTAGAGTGCTTGGGGGTCTACCTGAACCCCAAAAGTATGCAAAATAAAAGCCATAAGCCCATAATAACAGCCGTAAAGGCCATTATTTTACATACTTTTGGGCTCCAGCCACACCCTAAACCCTAAACCCTATATACCCTTACATACCCCTATATAACCCTTTTGGGGCCCAGGTATGTACAAGCATATAAAGACTTCTCGGTGCTTACCGGGAGTGGGGGAAGGCAAGTATAGGACAATTTTCGGGTTTAGGGTTCAGGGTCTAGGGGTTAAGGTTTAGGGTTTAGGGTTAAGGTTTAGGGTTAAGGTTAGGGTTGAGCTACATCATGGTTGCTAAAGGGACACACTCTCCGTGAAGCACCAGCCAGTATATAATAGCCTCAATGGCATGTACTCTTATCCCCATCGAAATCTTGTACATCTAGTGTCATACAGTATGGGGCCATATAGGGGTGAGATTGGGCCGCGTCCATATCACTCGCTCTCGGGGCGTCCCTTTATTCAAGGTCGGCGCTGTAGGCTTTATCTGAGTTATAGTCTTCAACTCCTCAGGAACCATCATGCAGCTTGTTCGAAGTACATGATTACTTGGCACTTAGACCCTCGTGGAAAGCGTGTCTGAGCATCACAGCCGATAGCCTGCACAAGCGCTTTCAGCTAACATTGGGTTACTTTCAATTATTTAGGGTTACCAAAATGGGACCCTAATTTTGAAAGCTGCCCATTCAGAGCATCCAGCATTGCAAGCACCGACGCTTTAGGGCTGATCATGCCTTCGAACTTTCTCCCAAGCGTGGATCGCAATTTGAGGGTCTCCGTTAGAAGGGCTACATTATTTTGGGAAGTCTGTGCGAGTTACAATACGGCTTAAATTCAAATGTGAGTTCTGAAGTTTTGGGTCTTGTCTTCTCCACAATAGAGATACAAAAAGATACATCTGACTTCATTGAAGTGGAAGCTCCAGTTCCTTGTAGGTGTTTCGTCTGATCGCAGAGCCATTCAATGGAATCAGCTGGAGCTTGAGCTCTCTCGAGAAGGTTTTGTGGTTTTTATTTCAGACACACACTTCTTACACTTCAAGAAAACATTCTTCATATTGACATAATGCGCTGTGATACTATAAAACTCATAAAACATACAGACGTCCACGGCGTCCCCCTCCCCGAAACCTACACCCTAAACGCTAAACCCTAAAGAGTGAATCCTAAACCGTAAATCCTAAACCCTTAGTCTTAGCCCTAAATCCTAACCCTAAATTCTAAATCCTAAACCCTAAACCCCTAAATCCCAGGATAACATCCCTAAATGAGGCCAGGGCAGGCTCCCACCAGGTAGGAGAGCCAGAGCCGCCTAAGCTGGCGACTTCCCAGAGAATACATGAACTATAGGGTTTAGGGGTCTAGGGTTTAGGGTTTAGGGGTTTAGGGTTCGGTGGTTTAGGGTTTAGGGGTTTAGGGTTTAGGGTTTTCTAAACTACTTAAAGGGGTTATATGGGGGATTCTATAGGGGAGCATGGTAGAGGTTATTATGGGGATACTAGGACTAGGAGTTTAGACCATGGCTCACATGAACAACTATTGGGGCTATGTTGGGTTTAGGGTTTAGGGCTTAGGGTTTGGGGCTTGAGGTGTATCTCTTCGAGGGACATTGGAGTTGGGTAAGCAAAAAAAGATTTACCCCCTTTTAGCTTATTGTTACCTTTTTGCAATCCATTCTGCACAGGTTCCCAACCCATTCGTAACTCCAGGGCCCCTAGTACAGGGTGTTAAGCTTCCATGTTAGGTTCAGTTCAGGGGCTCTGTGTCAAGCCCTAAACCCTAAACCCCATATAACCCCAGCATAGCAGTTTCCATGTTTTTATCCAAGGTTTTAGGGTTGTTCTTTTTAACGAGGGACCCAGGAGCCTGCAAGCTCGAGAGACGAGCCCCACCGATGGCGCGCAAGCTCCCTGCATACATCCTTAGGGCTCCAGTTACTTAAATAACGAGAACTCGGCTCTATACATCCTATAGTTTCATAGCCCAGTAACCTACTATCTAGGTAACTTGGAGCCCTAGGGCAATGTAACCTGGCATACATGTTTTCCTGGAAAATATGAAGATGTCTTGAAAGGGATCTCAGTGCTTTGGGGAGGTACGCAGCAGTCGCACTGAGGAGAAATACAGCTATCAATGACACCGGAGGCAAGATTTCTGAACCAAAATCTTAGGGTGTAGGGTTTAGGGCTTAACCCAAAAATTCGAAGCTCCTAAACCCCTGAACCCTAAGCCCCAAGCCCTCGTTGCTGGGGGCGTGGCATTGCGCTTTGCAATTTCGGCCTTGATGGACTTCCTGGGGTTTTGTAAGGGTTAGATAGGGTTTAGGGTCATATAGGCTCAGTTGTTTTAAGGTTAGGGTGACGTCGGCTTAGATGGGTTTAGGGCTACTACCCAGTTGTTGGAAAATCACATGGAAGAGAACTTGGAGCATGAAATTCAAGCCGTGCTTATACTTTTGGTTGCTGGGTGGTATGCACTCTAACTTAGGGTACCCTACTGGATAGCTAAATGTGATAAAGACAAAGCTGGACACTTGGGATTGCTGGGAGGGTCAGCGGACAGAGTAACCATACTTATGAAGCCCTACGAGCCAAATCATATCCCCCAATTATTACCATTATTGACCCACTCACGAAATCCCCGACCCAGCGAGGTCTGCTCCTGGTACCCTGCATCATAATCGTTCACTCGATTTTGGGTCTATAGCGTTCTGGGACCACAATGTTGCAAACTGGCTCCAGCTTAAAACAAAACCCAACGCCCTATACCCAGTTCCCGGCACCCTACACCGTAAACCCCTGTACCCTAAACCCTTACACCCTGAACTGTACACCCTAAACCCATCTATCCATTTATACTAAACCTATCCTAAACCCTAAACCCAGGAGGTCCGAATCGGAAGTCTGGGGAATGGAGCGGAGTATGGATTGGAACGTAGGATTTCAGGATGGTTCAGGGCTTAGGGTTTAGGGGTTTCAGGGTTCCACAAGCACGCAACGCGAACCGCGTGTCAGCAAGTGCGCTGTGTCCGCGCGTGCTGTTTCAAAAGGGAGCTGCTCTGTATTTAGTGCAGAAGGCGAGTAAAAAAATACTACACTAGTTGCGAGCAATTCTTTTGTTGTATTACCGTACTACAAAATACCTCAAGCCCCTATTGAAACCATTCCGGTTCCTACATGCATTCCCCTTAACCTATTAGAGGGTCCAAGTATCTAATAATTAGCTACTTGGGTTTTGGGTAAGATTAATTATAGTACAGGTCTGGGGGAAATAAATGATTTTTAGGTATTTGGACCCTTCGGGTAAATGAAAGCCCCTATATACAAACCTTCTCATTCCATTCTATCCGTGAGGTTTCATGTAAGGATCCACGAGTTTAGCTCTTCATGCCTCTACCTGCTATGGATCCTTTGGGGTCTAGGGATAGGATCCCTGACAATGGAGAAGCAAATGGAGAAGGAAATTGAAAATGAGCTGGAAACTAGTTTTACGGCTACCTGGTCTCCACAAGTAGGTAAACAATAGCACAAAATCCTTAAAAGCAGCCCAAAAGGCAATTATTTTAGTTACTTTTGGGGTTCAGGTAGGGCTTAAAATCCAACCCCAACCCTAAACCCTAAACCCTAGACCCTAAACCCTGAACTGAAAGCCAAGCATCAGCTTGCGCCGCAACTGAGCCGCCTCCACTTCCAGGGCTCAGGATTTCGCGCTCAGAGTTTAGGGCTTGGGGTTCAGGGTATAGGGTTTAGGATTTAGGATTCAGGGTATAGGGTTTAGGATTTAGGATTCAGGGTATAGGGTTTAGGATTTAAGGTTTGGGGTTCAGGATTAAGGGCGTCGGGTTTGAGGGTTTTGAGTTTTGAGGGTTTAGGATTTTAAGGTTAAGGATTTCGGGATTAGGATTCAGGGGTGTAGGGTTTAGAGTTGAGGATTAAGGTTTTAGGGATTGGGGACTCAGGGTTGAAGGCTTCAAAGATTCGAGTTTGTGTCATGAGTTGATTTGATTGTTACGGGCCTCTGTTTCAGGTCTTGGGATTTGGGGTGTGGGGAATTCGGGGCATGGAGCGCAGGTGTTTTTTCACACCAGCGCAGGAGACGTACCTAAACCGCCCAACAGTATGCAAAATAATCGCCGTAAACCCATAATAGCAGCCATAAAGGCCATTATTTTGCATACTTTTGGGGTAATGACTACAAGTATCATCACATAGTTGCCGCAGGAGCCCTAAACCCACTGACAAACCTGAAGCTGCTTATCCTCAACCCTAGACCCTAAACCCCAAACCCCAACCCCAACCCTAAACCCTATACCCTAAATCCTAAACCCCAGATCCTAATTCTTAAACCCTAAACCCTATAAGCCCTAAAACCCAGAGTTCAAGGAGTGTTTGGGTCCACCATGGCTTGGCTTTAGGAACTGAACTCTGAACCAGGTCAGCTTCCCACCCATCCAATAGCGGTGGAGAAGGATTACGTAGGACCTGAATACCATTCCCGCTATCCCCTTGGGGTTATATGGGGATATATGGGAATTATAGGGTATATATTGGGGTTATATAGGTATAACGGAACAGAAAGGACTGTTGTGGCGTG
>CAJNIZ010045930.1:15716-30753 GCA_905231905.1 Symbiodinium pilosum
CATTATATTCCCTACGAACCACCACTAAGTCTTGACAGCTCAGGCTTCGACAGGCTCCTAAACCCTAAACCCTAAACCCTAAACCCTAAGCCCTAAGCCCTAAACCCTACATTACCTGCAAAATAATCATCAGCTAGCAGCTGTCGAGCCTCCTGCACTGAGGCCTTCTGGGTTAAGCGCTTTAGGGTTTAGGTTTTAGGGTTAAAGGTTTAGGATTTAGTTTTAGGGTTTAGGTTTTATGTTTTAGGGTTTATAAGGTTGAGGTTATAGGGTTGAGTCTCGAGTTTCAGTCTAGACGCTAAAAAAAAGCAGGTACTGTCAATCTGTGAGAACCTTCATATAAGCTATAATCTGAAACCCCTATAGGAGTCCCCCTATATATACCCCCCTTCCAGGAGTTTAGATAATAGCTCATATGGTAGTTTCCCTAAAGAAGGGGACCCCAATATCGACCCAAAAAATACTTAATCCTCATTATGGAGACCCCCAATAAGGTACCCCTAAGTTTGAGAAACCTTCCCTAAACCCTAAACCTTTACCGTTTATGGAGTCGGGATGGTGTTTAGGATGGTGTATTACACCTTACAAGCCCTTCCCAGACCCCCAAAAGGATCTTAAAAATAGATCCCCTAGAACCATAGGGGAAATTATGTACCGATTATAGAGGGGTTATAATGGGTCTATATAGGGGATCTACTTCTTAGATCCTCACAGGGTCTGGGTTGGTCTCGTCTTTCTAGGGTGCCAATAGGGAATCCCAGTGCGTCATAGCCCATGGTGAAAGAAGGTAGGTCAGGCTCAGGGTCTCAGAGTTTAGCGAATTTAGGGTTTAGGGGGTTTTGGGATTAGGGTTTGGGATGTTTAGGTGTGAGGGTTTAGGGCTTAAGGCCTACAGTTTTTCGGGGGCTGGAAGATTAGGCTCAGTGTTTCGGACTCAGGGTTTCTTAGCCCTAAGGGTCCAAGGACCCAAATAACGCTTCGGGTTTAGGGTTTAGAGCTTAGGGATTAGGGTTAAGGTTTAGGGGTTTAAGGCGTAGAGTTTATGGCTGCGCAAGCCCGAAATTGCAAAGGGCGCTTTAGGTAAATACGCATCAGCACATTAAACTCACCAACAAACTGAAAGCCTTATGTACTCTCACCAGACGGTTGACATATGAACCAAGAGGGTGAAAACTGGATGTCCTCAGAATGCACGGCGCGTACACGCAAATTCTGGGAGGTCCCTCCATAATGTATGGGCCTCACAAGGTTTAATAATCCATCGTGGCGAGAGTTATGCAATCCCTTTGCCTAACAGTCACCCGCCCCCCCTCCCCGCTAAGAATAGACATTCCCCGTCCTACTCACCATATTGATGGGCTTGGGTGGTATTTATTTTGGGGGAATGGGCTGAGGTACTACTTTGCACCATCTCACCAGAACGGAAGCCAAAGTGCAAGCACCTTACGAAACCGAAGCGTCGCCTGCAAACTCCACAACTTCACTCCCAGAGTTTAAAGTCTGAGGTTTGGGGTTTCGCCTTTAGGTGTTAAGCTTTAGGGTCTAGGCAACATCCTACAAGGAGGGGCTCCCAATTACAAGTTGGGCTAGATTTGGGCCATAATGGGTATTGGTATGGTGATGTGATGTGATGTGCTTATACGTCCCGCAACTTGTACTCATGGGACTTTCAAATATGTCTTCGAATATATCTATAAAATTGGAGACCCCGCGTTGTGAAGAACAAGACACAGCACAGGCTCCATTCTGGCAAAAGAAAAAATACTCAAAAAGGTATGAAGCTCGAAGGCGGCATGTAGCTAACCACTATATGCTTCAGCCCCGAAATAATTTTGTGCGAACCTCTTTGCGCCCTAGGTGAATACGTTATGATGTGTGGATATATATATATACATATACACACGGCAAGACATGATCTACAGTAGTGCTTACAATGTATGATCCTTAAGTCCATCATTCTTTCTTTGGGTTGTAGGAGCCACGAACATCTACTGTAAATTCCATTGCCGACGTTATTTCCTATGAAAATGCCCACATGAATCATCAAAGCTTTGGAACCCTAAACCCTAAACCCTGAGCCCTAAACCCTGAGCCCGAAACCCTAAACCCTGAGCCCTAAATTCCCACCCAAGCCTGCTTAGGCCGTACCTGCCCTCTTCTACAGTGCCTGGACCCAGAACTATATCCGGCAGCTACTCACACCATGGCTTTGAGGTACTATGCAAGCCTAAAGAGATCTAAAGAGTGGTTTAGAGCGTCAGCTGCACCTCCAGGTTCTGGGGTCCTTCGCTGGGCGCTGTGGGGGTTAGTGGCCAGGCCTCCCTTGGAGGTGGCCTGGACGCAGCTGAAATTTAGGGTGCAGAGACGAAGCCCAAAAAACGCGAAAACTACCAAACAAAACGCTTCGAGGCCCCTTGGACTCCCTCGGGCCCTTCTTGGAGGCCCCGCCGATTGTTTTATTCAGAAAATTGGAAAAAAGTTGTAATTGAGGGCGTCAGCCCGATACCCGAAAAGGAATAAAGTTGGGCGGATGCCTGCACAAGCAGGGGGTGGGAAGCATAAACCAACTCTTGGTTTGTTGGGCACGAGAGATGTGCCGTCGCCAAATATGCCGCCCACCCCACACCCCTGCGTGTGTCGGGGCGCCATTTCTGAATGTTACCGCCAGCAGCCGCGCAGCAGGACGACCTAAACCCTAAACCCTGAGCCCTGGATTCCAAAGGCCGACTAGTTGAGCCGACTCATTCCCTTAGGGTCCAAAAACCCAAACAATAGGGCTTCAGGGCCCAAATACCATTCAGATTACAGTATTTGGGCCCTAAAACACTATTATTTGGGTCCGTGGACCCTTATATGTTCCCATATATCCCTATATCTCCCCCTAGGACCCCTTTAAAGTGACCTTATCATTTGGGTCCTTGGACCTTTATGGATTCCCAACAAGGCGCCTCCGCAACCGCCGGCGCGGGAGCTACGATGTTGGCAGCAGCAGGAAGTTCTGCAAGTAAGGATATAAAAAGAACATGGAGACTACAACTTAGGGATTGGGGATTATGGAGCTATTGTCTGAACTCCTTAAAAGGTACAAACCAGCAGGCTGTGTTGTTGTTAAGGAATTTAAGTTTCCATACTGGGAAAAGATACTAATTAATAAGGTTTCCCCCAATATGGTAAGTTAAATTAAACTCTTTAACAGCAACCCGCCGGGTTCAGGTCTGGGGTTCTGGGTATAGCTTGGCTATAGGCGTTCAGCCGAAACGTAATCCTCCACCTGCCCCTGCAACTATGAAGAGAAAAATTAACATCAATCTCCTCAGTTCCCTATTTGCTTGTTTAAAGCTTGTCGGCCTTGACTCCAATGTCTGGTGCAGGGCGTCAGCACAGGAGCTTACAGTCAATGATCCGAAGTATGCAATGACCTTCTCACATTCACCGTGTTCTGTTGCGCACGCGGTTCTTGGCTCAAATGCAGAGGCCTTGCTCACGTCCCCTTGGGGTAATATTAGGGTTATAGAGTGGTCATATTGGGATAAATGGAAATTACGATATATCATTTAAGGTTTAGGGCTTAAACCCCGTGATCTTTTCAAGTGACCTGCGGAGGATTTGAAGGCTTGAAGCCCAAACCTTAGCCACCGCTGCCCAAATCTTCTCCATTCTCATGAAGGGGTGCCCTGAGGGACCCTAGGAACACAAGGAGTTGCCAAAAGATTCTGCGACCCTAAACCCTGAACCGCGCCGATAAAGATCCTGCGGAAACTTGGCCAATGTCCCATTTGGGCTTCATGCAAAGACTGCGGCTGGAATCCTCCAACTCAGGGCGCAACCCACGACCCCAGACCTAGATAGACACTTGGACAACTGCAGAAAACAAGGAACCAAGCGTTCTGCAAGAAAAACGCTTTGTACCCAATATGTTGTCATTTCTACGTTTTTCTTGCGTATAAAGGTTACTGTGGGTAAAGCTTTACATGAGAACCTGGCTGGGGGATTTGGGCGTTTGCAGCGTACCCTCCGAAAAAAATCAAACACGAAAACATGCATCCCGCTATGATTCGTTCTTGAAAGGCCTGTGGTCATTGGAGAGCCTTTTGGGGGGATTCCGGGTTGGCGTGGTGAAAAGTAAACAAGGTGGATGGATCACACTTAGGCCTTTGAGCTATAGTCTAAACTCCTGAATGGGGATAGGGGTATACTAGGGATGTAGACTAATGTGGACTTCGGGTTACTAAAGGGGTCGTATTACAGCTAAATCAGGCCTGAACGGAATAATAAAAAGGGGTCGTATTAAAGCTAAATCCGCGCAGAACAGGTTAATAACAACATAGGACGGAATATTGCATGCTGGCGTCTGAAAATGCCCAAACAGAGAATAAGCAACCGACCCCCTAATTAAGTATCTGAGAAAGTTACAAAAAATAATATCTAAGTTGCAGACAATCATATGCTAAGCCTTGAGGCCTATGGATCTCAAATTTACTTACAGCCTTTTGGCCAGAAACCTATTCGATTCCAATTCTCAGGTTCTGAGCACGCCAGAAACGATCGATTTCCTGTAAGACCGCTTATTTGAACAGCCCAGGCAGTCATCTCTGCTAAGGGGTACTATACCGAGACCGCCGGAACGGAATAATAAATGTTGAAAAGGGTACGGAATAATGAGGGCTCTGGCAGGCAACAGCACTTGGCATCCGATTAACATCCATTTGAAATCAATTGAAGTTTAATTTTAGTTCTATTAAAAAATCCAATTGAAATCGAATTGACATCCGTTCGAGATCGATTGAAATCTCATTTGAATTCCTTCTAAAATCAGTTGGCATGGAATTAAAATCCATTTCAAATCAATTGCAAAAGGCTGCGCAGAATAAGTAGCATACAGGCAGCAGGTAAGTAGCATACAAAGTTCAGCTTATCATTTCCTTTTGCACGTTTGTCCATTGGTTCATTGTCTGGTGCCAAGCAGTCCAGCAGACTTTCATATTTGGGGTTGGTGATTTACGATTTAGGATTAAAGGTGAGACTGCTGGACTGCAGGACTGCAATGAATTAGGCCCAGTTAGAGTCCATTACGGTAAAAGCCTAGTTCCTGTCGGTCAGCTTCATGATCACCAGCTCCATGAGATTGGGACTCTGCATGATGTAGGCATACCACTCTCTGATTTGTTCGCGGCGCTTGCCTGTCAAATGGTCCCACTTCCTGTGGCCGGTGTATGGGCACGCTTTCGGACTGGACGGCGGGGCGCTTGGCCCAATGATCCTTGCCTCGTTGTCAAAAATAATCTTCACCACCTTGTACTCGCGGGTCTCGCGATATTGGGCCAGGTAGCGCTCCCTTTTCTCTAGGCGGTTTTGCTCCAGACTAGTCAGTTGAACCCCATTGCACGCGTGTTCACACATGGCTCAGAGGTTGAATGGTTGGACTGCAAGACTTAAAGGCTGTCCATGTTTTGTCAAAGACTGAAACTAAAGACTTTTGAGCAGCAGCGTAAGACATATACACACCAGTATTCAAATCTCCCATCTAAGTAGTTACATACATATCAAACATGTTACTTGCAGTCTAGCTGACAGCTAAAGCCTGAGTTGCAAACCTTGGGCTTGAAGCAGTAAACACGGCCTACAATCTTGCAGTCCTTTTCTTTGGGGGTAAAAGTATGTGGTCCTATAATAGCATTAAAGGATTGCAGGACTGAAGACTGGACTACTAACTAAACCAAAGGCCACAGCTCGGTTGTCCACTATGAAAGACGCAGTCTGCAATCCTGCAGTTTTTTTTTAAACTTCGGGGGTTAGAGTAATGGGCCCATAATAATTAAAGGATTGCAAGACTGAAGACTGCACTACTAAACCACAGGCCACAGCCCTGTTGCCCACTACGAAAAGCACAGTCTGCAATCCTGCAGTCCTTTCACTTTGGGGATTAGAGTATATATGGGCCAATAAAAATTAAAGGACTGCAAGACTGAAGACTGCACCATACATATCAAAGGTGACAACCCTTTTGCCTACTACGCTAAGCGCAGTCTGCAATCCTGCAGTCCTTTCACTTTGGGGGTTAAGAGTATATATGGGCCCAGACTTAAAGGACTGCAAGATGAGAACAATCGAAACTCATTTGCCTGAAGCTTGACAGGTGCCAGTCCTTGGCGTTGTCAACTTGCCGATTGTGGGTGTCTAGGCCAGCACTGTTGTCAAGCTGCTCGTGGGCAAGATCCAGTCCGCGAGCAGTACTGCGATGTAAGTGGTTGTGCCGCCAAACCAGGTGCCCTATATGCCCTTGGTCGCCTGCCGAAGCAGGACCGGGGTGCGAAGCTTGCGGCGCACCAGGCCATGTGGAAGGCTGAGTTCGAGAGCCTTGAGTCGCTGAGCATCCAGAAGGCCACTGTCCTCTTTGATCAGGAAACCATGTACTCGGATGACAGGGATCTTGGTTTGGAGCTCTGGCTGATTTTGCCCGCCTGTGCAGATGGAGGACGCAGGGGCGCCAAAGGTTGTGCAGTCTTCACAAGCTGCCAGCTCAAATGGACGCATATCTGAAGCACTTCATTGGACAGTTGCAAATCACATGAGTGTAGCCCTTCACACCCCAAACCTTAGCGCTAGCCCTGCCTGATCCTTCTCCTTGAGCAATCTTCCAGCCAAGAGCTTGTGCCCGGGCTGCTCGCCTCTGCTCCAGCAATATTCTTGGCAGCGAAGGACTGGAAGTAGATTTGTGGTCACTCCAGCGGTCAGCAATGGCAGCTGCCACGTCCTTCTGCCACCCGCACTCAGCTGCGATTGTCTGGACTGTGTACCGCTGGTGAGCAACCCTGTGGGCGCGCGTGGCATCTTGCTCCTTCTTGAGGCTGCGTGCCAGGGATGTCCGCAAACGAACACGTTCATCTCCCTCTTCATCCATGTCAAAGTCAACAGAGAGGTCGGGACTCGGGACCGCTGGACTGCAAAGAGTGGCGGATCAGGTCAGCAGCCTTGAGATCAGGCCTATGGCGGTAACCTCAGCCATTATAGCAGGAGCTTGCCATCGAGCAGGCCCTTGCGCCAACGCAGCCAAGAATTCTTGCAGTCTTCAGCCGTCATGAGGGACTGGAGGGTGTCTTTGAAATGCACAAGCACGCAAGGCATGAGGTACACCTCCTGCTCTCGCCCTGAGTCACGAAAGGCAGCACGCAAGTGGGGCTGGTGGACTGGAGGACTGCAGGACCGGCCAAGGTATTCCTGAATCTTGCTGTTCCACTTTGTCTCAAGACAAATGAACATCTCCTCAACCCTGTCCCACGAGTGCCTCACAATCTCACCACAGTGGGTTCACCTCCAGGACTGGATATTAGCAGTTTCAGGCATCATTTGCAACAACATTTCCTTCCTGTACCCCGTAGGCCCTAGACCCTAAACCCTTAACCTATTGTTTCCCTGGCCCAACCTCCTTGCTCACCTTGAATGGGCCTGTCTGCGGCTTTGATGGGTTAAAGAAGGGCACGCAAACGCAGTGGAGTGTCACTGCGATGTGCTGGGGGCTTTCGTGCCCCAGATGATTTTCAATTGCCTGCGGATGGCCTCCGGCGCCTGATCATACCTGAGTCGCAATCACCGGTGCCTGTCACATTGTATCATGTCCAACTTTCTATTTTAACTCTTATAACAATGGCCCAGCCAAATTGCAACTAGATCGCCTGGATCTCGTCGGGGGAGATGCGTGACTTGCCGACAGCGGCTTTGTTGTGGCGGTGGATGATCTCTGTAAGCAAGTCCTGGCGCAGATTGCGGGTTCCAGCCTTCATCCTCATTTCCAGAATCCGCTGGAACCTGATGAAGGGATGCCGGGGTTGCTTCATGACATAATGTTTGCAGTAAATGGTTCCGAGCAATAGGAAGGGCATGTTGGAAATGGATGGCCTGCTCTTCGCGCTGGCATCTGTCTTGACGCGCAGGCTGTCCATGGACTGCGCTTCGACTGAGGACTGGGGACTGCGCGCGCAGTCAAACCTCATTGGGGAATCAGGGGATTTAAGCTTTCAAAGCAATCTAAAACAAGCTCAGTCAAGCAATTAATTTACCTAAAAATTCTAAGCACCTAGGGCCACTTTTTCATTTTACTGTATTGTGCTCATAGCAGCTCAGTAGCAGATGCACCGCATCAATCTGTGCGCCAGATCCTTTCCTCAAATCATAGGGCAGAAAGTCCTCACTTCCAAGCCAGTCCAGCTTTGCGGCCACCCAGCACAAGAGGTGGCAAGCCATGGTGACTGACGAGCCAATGGAGACTGCGAGACTGAAATCCTCCACAACATCTCCTGGCCTCACGACTGGGGACTGCTGCCATTGGTTGGGCCACTCAAAGAGGACCTCAAGGGGAAACTTGGAGGTTTCGCAGCCAGTCCTTGACAGGAAGCACTGGAGCTCGGATGCCACGCAAAGGGCGGCGCGCCTTTCACGTGAGAGACCTCCTTGACCCCGACCTGCCACAAGCGCAGCGTGAACAGGCGCCTGTGCAGTTCGCTCTTCCGTGGTCACCATCTTGGATGACAGCCAGTCGCACACATCGATGAACTTGGGCTTCCCCTTCTCATTCAGCACGTCCATCTCTGTCTTCAGGAGCTGCATGGCCTGCTGGAAAAGGCCACGGAGTTGCTGCTGCATAGGAATTGGGAACCCTTCCAACTCTGTCATTGGCGCCTTGGGGTCAAGGTCTCGTACTTGGACAGCAGGACTGCAAGACAGCCAAGCTTGCTAAGCCCGACTCCGAAGCTAGCAACGATGAGAAAGCGGGGCAGGCGCATGCTCATTCATCCACTGTCACAGTCACTTTCCATGCTTTGCCACCCACTGCCACAGTTACTTTGCAAGCCTTGCTGATTGCTTAGAGCTTGCCCCAAACCCTAAACCCGTAACCCCAAGGTCTGGAGATGAAATGCTACAAGTACTGGCGGATATAAAAGCCTTAAACTCTGAGCCATCACCAAGGCAGCAAGACAGGCTCACTCGTCATTTCCCTCACTGCAAGGATCCACATCAAGTTTGAGGAGTCAAAAACTTCAGTGCAAATGCCTCATCTTCCAGTCCCTGAGCCTGCCGTCGTCAGTGCATCAGAAACTGCAGGACTGCAGGACGGAAGGTGGCTGGGAACATTCTCCTCTCCCTACGCTCAAAAACGAGGAACGTCGTACTCCGACATTCTCACTGAGACCTGCTGACTGCAGGACTGCAGGACTGTATCAGACCCGCAAATGTGCAGTGTGATGAGCAAGAGTTGCTTCACGACCTAGAGCCTGGTGAAACTTCAGCAGTGCATTCTCCTTCGTCACGTCAAGGCCCCAGGTGGTCCAGAAGAGTCGCTCGTTGGACTCAGTCCACATTGCCGGAGGAACGTGCGTGTAGAAGGTGGACCGAATGAGCTCCCAAAGGTTTGCGCCATTGCCTCGCGCATTGAGCTGCTGGGAAACAAAAAACAACATCAAGAAAATAAAATGCAACTTCTTAGACGCGAAAACCCAAGACCTCAAAGGCTGTCTTGTAGATGGAATAAACAAGCTGCGGTTGGCGGGCATGTACCTTCGCGCGAACGTCTTCTTCGTAAGGTCGCTTCAAGTCCGGCAGGTTCGTGAAGAGGCTGGCCGCGGGATCTGCTGCGTTGCCATCCTCCAGGGCCAGCATCGCGGGCTCAGCGTCGCTGACCATGCTCTCAGACTGCTTCGCCAGATTGTCCTGGGCTTTAGGGACGATAAGGCAGCAGCGGGGCAATGTGTGGATGTTACTCTGGATTTTGAGTGTCATGAATGCATGACATACATCAAGCATTTAAATAAAGCCCCCTTGATTGATCCTGCGCAGTAGGATCAGCAGCAGCAGCTGGCCGCTTCTTGGTGTTCTTCCGGGAGGCTGCAGGCTTCTTCACGCTGACATCCTTGCGAGGTCGGCCCGGCTTGCCCTTAGCATTGCCTTGGGCCTGTGGCTTTTGTCTTGGGGGCTTTGGCCGCTTTGGCTCGAGTCTTTGCGTCATCAATCTGGTAGGCCTGGGAGCCCTATGCCTGCCATAGATGCGGCTTGGAGCAGACTGGGGACTACCGGATTGCAGGCGGGACCTCAACTGCGACTCCGGCTGCATTGCCACTGCCTCAGCTGGAGTGCAATGGATGCGTGCAGTCGGAGAAGGCCTGAGCAAGGACTGCCGACTGCAGGACTTGTTGGACTGCAGGTCCAACAAACTGCCAGTCTTCTCGGCACTGTGCTACAGACTGGCAAGTCTTCTTGAGAGCCCTGGCTCAATGGCTCCACATCTGCCACGCAGCCACCAAACATGATGATGGCCGTAAAGCTAGCAGTTTCTTGCAAGTCAAAGTGACAGGAGCCAAAACTGCTGCAGCCTATTTGTGATAGCAACGAAAATGCAGTGAGGCATGCGCACAAGCTGGCTCCCACTGCACGAAAGGTCTTTGCAAAAACCAATGACGTTTCAAAGCTCTAAGTGACAGCAAATTCTCATTTTGCTTCCCAGGAGACGCACCGTCTGGCTCCAGACCTTCTTGTTGGAAGGCTTAGCTGGCCGGCGCTGGGGCATTTTGTCAGCCCAAGGGTCGTCATCCCTATCATCCGCAGAATCCATTGCTGTAGGGGCTGCAGCGACTGCAGGACTGAGGACTGTGTGGGCTGCAGCCCCTGAAGTTGTCTTCTGAAAGGTCTTCGCCCACGCAAGCAGAATAGCCTCACCCAGGGGTGCAGGATACAGCCCGCTTTGCTTCATGTGGTCGTTGCCATTCACCTGGACTGTCCCATCCTCCACCTCAATGACATCCATCAGGCGCTCGTGTGGGACCACGCAGCACCATTGCCGCACACAAGGTCCCGGATGTCACTCACACTAAGCTGAGCGCTCAGGTCTACACGGGGGTTGGCCCATTGATCGCATCTGTCTTGTGCTCAATGCAAGATGCCCCACTGCCATGGCGTGTCCTTGCAAAATAAAAGATTTTCCAGATATTGCTTAGAGAACACTGCCCACATCACACATGGAAAGCAACATGACAACTAGATCACGCAAAGGGGCACATAACAAGGGTATGTGTCCGGCAGCTTCTCCAGGCAGTGCAAGATTTTGTAGTCCACCGTGTAGTTCGGTTCGTAGGCCATCCCCAAGTGCAAGACTGGGGACTGGAGACTGGGGACTGGAGACTGGTGGCTACAAATTGCGAACTGCAAGCCAAAAAAGCTGCCATAAGTCCTTATGGCATGTATGCAAGACTGCAAGACTGCCTGTGATCAGCTGTTCACTGGACTGCAGACTGCAGGACTGTTAGGCTTTAAAGGGCGCTGCCCTGCCCCCCCCCCTTCCACTACAAAACTAATTTGGAGCGATTCCGAACTGCTGCAACCCTGACTCCCTTGCCCGGCCTTGAACTTCTCAGCGCTTCCGCAGGGCAGAGCTGCAGCAGCCGCCGCTGCCGCGAGGGTTGTGTCCCACACAGGCTACTTATCTTTTTTAATCAGTATCACGTCTATTGGAGACCCACATACTGGTTAGACTGCAGGACTGCAAGCCTGTGTGGGATCACTGCGCCAAAGGTTTACCCCTATGGGTTAAAAATAAATGTGGAATCCCCAAAAATTTTCAGAATGGTGGTATCTGTCAAGTATGTTTTGTATAGAGACAGCTGTAATATGTAGTGTTGGGGACTATAGCATAGACAGACACCGCCATTCCAAACACATCCTCTCCGCGTTCACTTGGCTCTAGTACCTATAAAGGCAACATGAGCTATAGTCTAAACTCCTAGTATTCGCCATCATAAGCCCTATATTACTCCCCTATATAATCCCCTGCATAACCCCCCTTTAAGCAGTTTAGACTATAGCTCGCATAGCTTTCCATAGGCCTGGGATTAAGTCTGTCCTTCCAATCCCACAGGCTGGGCTCTAACAGACCCAAAATAATACAATATTCCTATGAGTCTTATGCCATTGCCTGCAGGACTGCAAGACTGAGAACTGTTTGGCATGGTACACCATGCATGCCACTTTTTCAACCCCCCCCTTCCTCCATCAGCCTTTCAGCCCAGCCTGTAACATCAAACGGATATGCTTCATACAATGTGTTTATGTCTGGTCTCTGTACTTACCTATCATCACGAAAAAGTCATCTGCAAGACTGAAAGACTGATGGGACTTGAGTTGCTGGCGAGTCACTGCGGCTTGACATGCGGGCTTTAGTTTTGTTGGGAGATGGGGTTAGGCAACACACAATTGACATATGGGTGCTATTTACGGGTACAAACTTGATGTCTTTAAGCTTTAGTTGGTATGCTAGTTACCTTGTGGCTGTATGCTGTGTTGCCCACCCTTTTGCAATTCAATTAGAATTCGATTAAAAGCCCATTGAAATCGATTTCAACTCCCTTTGAAACAGTTTTAAATACAATTTAAATTCCTTTTACAATCAAGTGAAATGAAATTAATCTCCTTTGAAATCGATTGAGATGTCATTTACATTCCTTTTATAAGCAATCGGCATCGAATCAAAATCCATGTCAGATCAGTTGAAATTTAATTAGAATTCTACATATTAGGGTTGGTGTTAACATAAGGGGCAAAGGATTCATTAATATTCTAATTGCAAATATATCCCAAGCCTTAGGCCTGAGGGCTGAGGGCGTAGGGTTTATGGGTTGCTCTGGGATCCCCCCCAAACAAGTTTTCCCGAACTTGATTGGGGCACCCCCGAGTCGTTCAGATCCGTACTTGTTTGGGGGGGGCTTTATGATCAGAACCCCCCATTATAGCTCATCTGGGTGTGCATGGCTCAGAGGTTATGGGTCAGCTTTCTGTCTGAAGCTTTCAGGAGCTTCCATGTACATGTACCCCAGGTGGGCCCTCAGCAACGGCCACTGGCTCCAGCAGTTCGAGGTCGATGCCTCCGTGCCCATTGGGTGGAACGAACGCCGTGAATTGCTGTGTCATCTGGTGGACAGTCAGCCCCGCTGGCGAGCGGATCATCGAATGCTGGCATAGTCTGTTCATTGTTTCTGCCGGGTTGTGTACCTGATGCTTTGGCGGATGCTTTTTGATGGACTGTAAAGTTACTCCATAGGCAGAAGGTATGTCCAAATCTCTGACTTCCGGCAAAAAAAAACAAAGCTACCTTTCATTACTCAAGTGAGCCCTGCGCTGTCATGGTATACACTAACCCAGACCCCTAATTAACAAACCCCCTCCCCTTGATAGGGATTATCATAGGGATCCAGATGTTAAGGCCCCTAAAAGGAGGGGGTGAATTAATCATCGGTCTTGAAACCCTAATCCCTAAACCCTAGACCCTAAAACCCTAAACCCTCAACCTTGGGTACCCCCCCAGTAACAGTCTATATTAGGGGTCCTATTAAGGGCTATATATAACCATATCATAAGTATTATCCAACTGTTACTGATGGGGGGCAGTACCCAACCTATACCCTAAACCCTAAACCCTAAACCCTATTCCGTGACCCAGCCTGGCTTTGGACCATCAAGCGGCCCCCACCTGGTAGTTCGTCAAACTACGCGGTTTGGGGTTTAGGGTTTAGGGTTTAGGAATTAGGGCCTTTGGGGGTAGGGTCTAGGGTTTTCAGGCCTAGGGTTTAGCCTTTAGGGATTTAGGGTATGAGGGTTAGGATTTAGGGATCAGGGCTAAAGATTTAGGGTCGCCCAGTTTAGGGATTCCATACTCCAGAATAAGCACCCTCATAAGGCCCTTTTGCTAATTTCCAGAAGTAGTGGGGGCTCCACTGTAGGTTCTAAGCACTCAAATCCTGATTATGAGACCCCACCCCCTCCCTCCTCGCAAAAAGCTACCCCTAATTTTGGGAAACCCCAGATAAAGATCCCCAAAAACACATACTTTGGAGGAAGGAGTTCCCTGAGCCCTAGAGCTTGAACCTGCTGAAAGGAGTTCATGGTTCCCGAAACACTAAAACGGTTAAGGGTTTAGGGTTTAGGGTCCTAGACCCTAAACCCTTGCATGATTCCTTTATACGATTCGGGGATCTAAGGTACGAAGATCTAAGGTTCCAGGTTAGGTCGCTGGTGCCGAAAAAGGTTTAGGGTTTCGGGTATCTTATTTGGACTTTAGGGTTTAGGATTTAAGGGTTTAGGATTTTTGGTGTTGCCTGCCTATGGGATCAGCTGCCATCAAGTGTAAGGTTTGGGGCTACAGTAGCTTTTTGAGATCAGGCATTAAGGGCTCAGGCTTTAGGTCGTCTGCAAGGTACCAGAGACTCTTTGACAACAAATCCGGCTTCACCAACTGCTCCAGCAATTTGTGGGTTCCTTCTGAGACACATGAATCGCACTTCGTAGTTCTCTGTGCTGTCTGTGGGGAGACGGCATTCCGTGGTTCTTTGTGCTGCTTGTGAGGAACTAGCACTTCATATATCTCTGAGCAGCCCGTAGGTGCTGCCTATAATCGCTCGCAAAAAACGCCTTGATGTGTTTCAAAATCATGTTACTAAGACTCACACAAGGAGGATATAGTCTTACTCTATAATGGGTGCCATTATAGTATCCCAAAATAAAACACTGCTCCTGAAAGATTATATTAAGCAGTACTTCTGTGCCGTCTCCTTGAAGATGTATGATAGCATTTGGGCCCTAAAGCCCTATTCCTTGGGTCCTTGGACCCTTAGGGTCATAAAGGATCCGTAACAGTGATCCAGAATAACTGCATCGTCCTAATGTAGCCCAAATTGCTGAGTTCCCTAGGCCATAAAAGCAGTACTTTGACTTAAAAGATGTACCTGCCCAGCTATCAACCTGCTAGCAGTCAGAAGATGTACCTCTGAAAGATACAGGCCTTGCAGCGAATTATGCACCCATTCACCGATGAACCCAATGCATGAACTGAGGACTCCCACCACTTCCGCGCAGGCGAGGAGCCTGCGCGAATTCCGGCTTGCGGTTGATAAGACCACGCCAGGGCAGTTGGAGCATTAATGAGGCTCTAGGGTTTAGGATTTAACTAGCGTTCAGGGCTTAGGTTAAAGCCCCAGAAGATGTGAGCCATAGTCTAAAC
>CAJNIZ010045930.1:30853-41051 GCA_905231905.1 Symbiodinium pilosum
ATTTAAAACCCAAAATACGGCCTTTTATCATTAAAAACCGGTTTTTACCATAAGGCCGATTTTTTTCAGCCTTTTGTATCCCCAGGTAGGACTTAGGGTTCAGGGCTTAGGGTTCAGGGTGTGGGTTTGAGGATTAGGAATCATGACGCCTCCCGCGTTCACTAACCCAGATCCCTGATTAATAGACCCCTTCCCCTTATAGGGATTGTAATCGGGGTCCTAATTTGTTTGAGGCCTTTAAAAGGAGGGGGCTTATGAATCCCTCCTAAACCCTACGTCCTAGTTACTATTGCGGCATCTTAAAGTGTTGAGGCTCCTTAGCTGTCAGATCTCACTCGGCCATGTTTCACTGATTGTAGGAGGGGTCAGCGTTCAGGGTTTGGGTGAGGGAACCTCCAAACGGCTTTTGAAGCCCAGAGAGTCCCGAGTACTTAAGTATATGTTTATCCTGGACCCTTAAATTGAGGTTCTCTCAGATTTCATAAAGGAAGCCTAGATCTTCATAACTCTTTGTCTGTGAAAAGCTTTTTGGCCCTTGCGTACCTTCTAGGAATCGGGACCCTCGATGTTGACACTGGAACATCTTCGACCATCCTCACGCAGCTGCTTTGAAAGCAAACATGAAAGCTCGGTTCGACCGCGGCCTGCGAGCTCTTTGCTGAACCCTAGGGTTTAGGGTTTAGGGTTTCTGGTTTAGGGTTTGGGGTTTAGGGTTGAGGGCTTAGGGTTTTAGGGTGTAGGGTTTTAGGGACCCTACACCCTAAACCCTAAACTCTAAACCCTCCATTGCAAAACATGATGCCGGACAATCATATACTTGCAAAGCGCCTACGCGAACAAAGAACCATCAAACCCTTTTCCTGAACCTTGCCTGGACCCTTCAGTGTTGCGGGTTTACCTAAAGCCCAAGAAAAGCTAGCAGAATAGCCGTAAACCCATAATAATAACCCTAAACCCTAAACACCCTAAACCCCAAAACCCAAAACCCAAAACCCTAAACCTATTATTTTACATGCTTTTGGGGTCCAGGTGGGGACGACAGCAAACCCGTTTCAAGCCTCAGCTTCCTGCTGAGCATTCTCCTTACGGGTTTAGGGTTTAGGGTTAGGGTTTATAGAGGGTCCAAGTACCCAATAATTAGATACATGGGTTTGGGGTAATAATCATTATCGTGCAGATTTTGTGCACGTATATGATTATGAGTTTTTTGGACCCTTAGAGTTATTAGAATTTCCAGAAAAGTCGTATCTACCTACAACAATGTAGTAATAACCCCCTACAGTCCGGGCAGAACCCCGTACTACACGTAGGTAGAATATATCAAAGCCTAATCTTACTGGTGCCTGAGGGAGGGTGGGGGAGTGCCTATAATAATCTCAAAGAATCCCCCCTATGCACTTTCCCACTTCCAGTAAACCCTCAACCCTAAACTCCCCCTATCAGGGATGCGCCTGCGCTCCATTCGGAGCCGGCTGGCATGATGTAGGGCTCAGAAGTCCGGAGTCGAGGCGTGTAGGGTTTAGGTATAAGTTAGGTTCTGAGCCGGTTTAGGATTTTCTGGGATTGGACTGTTGGCTTGCTATTAGTAGTTTTAAGTTGGGCTAGAATAGGGATGGTACGGCAAAAGTACCAGACAGTCCTATGAGTCGTAGGCATGAGACTTACAGCTATAGTAATGTGACTAGGGGCACCACCCGGTAGATAATTAGAATAGATCCTGGGATCATCAGGATCGCCATTCAGGGAATCATGTTGCTTCTTGGTTCAAACTGCTTTCGGTTTTGCATGGATTTAGAGTTCTCGATGTTTGGGTGCTTAACCCTGTTGTTCAACTCTACAAAAAGCGCATTCCTTGGGCCATGAAGTCAAGTAGTACGTACTTTGGGATTTCCGGATCCCTAACGTAAGAGTATGAGATAGAGCCTTTTGCCGCCCTAAACCCTAAACTCTAAACCCCAAGCCATCTATGAAGATTGGGATGCCAGCTTGATACGGGCTTCACATGTTGGGTTCTTCTTGGTAGTTGAACCTAGCACCCCGGCAGGGGGAACGCAATGCTACTGTATACTGAAGGCTATAGTATCGCGATTGCATATATCGCTGACATGGGCTAACTTGGCTGTATGCAGAGTGGAGGTGGGAGACAAATGATAGGGCAAGAGATTGAAGCCACAAAGTTCTGAGGTTCTTGGATCAGGACTTTCCTGGAGTAACCTAGACCCATCAAATCCAAAGAGACCAAAATCTTAGGTACAAAGCCCATTCAATTAGGTATATAGTGGGTATATAATTAACAACAGGTCGCGCTTTTGCCCTAATAATACTTCCCAGATGTAATCCCAAACTAAAACCTGAAACCTAAACCCTATGTTGGTGCGCTTAAGGTTGAGAGGCCAGGGCCACGGTTCGGGCTCATCGTGCCATCTCAAAGGAATACCTAAACCCCAAAGGTATCTGACTAAACCCCTTAAAGGGGTTTAGGAAAGGATTATATAGGGACCACTATGGGCGTTATTATGGGCGATGCTAGGAGTTTAGACTAGTTAAACCCTGAGAGCACATAAAATAATGGCCCTAAACCTGTGCTGACAGCCATAAAGGCCACTGTTTTGCATTCCTTTGGGGCTTAGGTAACCCTGATCCTCAAATTCCAGAGGCCCCAAACTTCCAGTTGAGGGTTTAGGGGTATAGTCTTAACTTCTAGTCCCCCTGAAGTAGATAGAATATGGCTTTGGGTATATTATAAAAAGATCCCCATATACCCCATATTCCATCTACTCAAGGGGGGCTATAGGGCTTAGGGTTGCCGAGGCCGCAAACTTCCAGAAGCTCTAAACCCCACTCAGACAAATCAATGCTTGTATCGTAGGTACCAACCCTGAACCCTAAACCCTAAACCCCTAAACCCCTAAGCCCTAAACCCTAAACCCTAAACCGCTAAACCACTAAGCCCTAAACCCTAAACCCTAAACCTTAGGTACCATTTACCATTTCAGTGGGTCGTGATACCTGAAGCCTTCATACTTGGGCCATTTAACCCTAACACCGCTTCAAGGCACTTCACGGCACTGAGGGGTCGCCGGAACCGTTGGGATTAGGGTTTAGGGTTTAGTGTTGTTGGGGCATAGGGTCAGCAAGACCTGGCCTTAGGGTTCAGTTCACTACAGGGAGGAGTCCCCTTGTTTAACCTTGGGATCAACACATCTCCAATGATTTCTGGATTTTTTGGCTTGGGGAGGTTATATGAAGTTCTGTCAGCAAGAACTAACAAGGCCTGTACCGTAATTGCTATTGCCCAAATCCCAAGTGTCCAAAAATTGGGTACTTGAACCCCCAAACCTAAACCCTGAACTCTATATGTTCGTATACATCCCTTCTTTAAAGGAACCTAATGATTGGATACTTGGACCCTCTGGTTATGTAACCGGAGGGAGCCCCACCCTGGACATTTCCTGGAGCTGGGTTGGCCAATTGGAGCTCATTGTCTAAATGGAAGTATAGGGACGACATAGGGACCATAAAGGGGAATGGACACGAATATGGAAACTACCAATGGAACATCAAACGGAACCAACCATAATTAGATTCCGGAGCCCAGCGCTACACCCAAAACCCTAAACCTTAAACCCCAAGTGGAGGTAAGACCTAAACCCTGCAGCTCGGACACCAAATCCCGAGCCGTAACCCTACGGCTAAATTCCTAAACCCAATCCCCGAACTGCTCCGTCCCTCGAACTTCTAGGATACTGTTGGTGCTGCTACTGCTACTACTACTACTACTACTACCACCACTACTACTGGTATGAGTACCAGTACTACGACTACTTCTAGTACTACGACTACTACTCTTAATGCTAGCATTATGGTTACTCTTGCTATCGCCATTAACACTACTATTACCCTGAACCCCTGCAACCTACTACTGTAGTATTCTGTTGAACAAGCTCTGAGCTGATGTTTTTGCAGCTGCCTTTCTCGATCCGTGTAGCAGTCTCGTGCCCGATTGCTGTTGATTGTTCAGCAAAGCCCTAGGCCCTAAACCCTAAACCCTTCAACCCTAAACCCTTAAACCCTTGAACCCTAAACCCTAAACTCAGGGCCCAAGAAATGACACAATTTAGGGTCTAGGCCCTGGCAGCTAAGAACACACTTTACGTTTTAGGACCTAAGCTTTCAAAACATCATTTAGGGTCTTCTGTTTTGAGGACTGAGTGCTCCATATTTAAGGTTTAGTGTTTTTTTTGTGTGAGCTTTTCGGTTTTGGGGGCTTGGGAACACCATTTGGGGTTTGCCTTTGGGGGGCTTAAGAACACCAGGGTGCTGTTTAGGGTTTAGGGGTTTAGGGTTTAGGGGCATGCTTTCTTGGAGGTTCTTGGATAGATTTTGTTTACAAACTGTTTACATAGCATGCGCGACAACTTTCACGCCAACCAGTCAGGGCCTCCTCTGCCTGTAACCCGAGTGTCAAGAAAGAACTGACCACAACCAAGTTTCCTCCCCCCCAGAAAAGATCCCAAACTCTTACACGTGGGCTAGTTAGGGTCTTGGATTCAATTGGGGTTCCTAATATCTTGGAAACAGGATCCTCCTCCCTAAGCCCTAAACAGCCCATGCCGGCAAACAAAAAAACCCTACCTGGCTTCCAATACATCGAGTAGCCCTATACCCCTCGAAAAGGTAAAGGTTGTGAATATGTCTCGTGTAATTCAATTGTTCAACATTCTATAAGGGTTTGGGGTTGAGTGTTTACCATAGGCCCTGAACTGCATACTCGAGTTACATCGCGCAATGTTAGCAATCCTGCAATCGAGCAACACACTGCTTGGCCCCGTAGGGCATCCCCAGTGACGGGCCGTGAATTAGCCCGAAGGGTCCAAGTAACCGGCTGCCTAATATCCGTCTGGTAGTTTCCATGAATAATTCAGGGAACCACAATACAGACCCCAAGAAAGCTATGATCCTAATTTTGGGAAGTCCTCATATAAGAGGCACTTTTTACGCCAAAGTATCGATTGTAGGCGTTCTGGGACCCCTAGGGTAAGCGCAGCATCGCATGGGAAAAGCTAATTCAGGGAAAACTCCCGTGTGAGCAGCGCATTTGCTTGTATTGCTGCCTTTGATCGACATTACGGTGTAGCATGGAAAGATTCAACAGTAGCCTTTTTTGGTTCTTGTCTTCTCGCCTACCTAAACCCTAACCCTAGGGGTCCAAGGACCCAAATAACAGGGTTTTAGGGCCCAAATACCATTAATGCTATAGAATTTGGACCCTAAAACCCTATCATGTGGGTCCTTGGACCCTTAGGGTAAACCATAGCCCTTGTTCTTGCAAGTTGAAGAGTTAGCCTCTGGAAGCTGACATGGAACCTGCAGAGAGGTCCAAGAAAGACTATCTGGACCCCAAAAGTATGTAGAAGAATGGCCTTTATGGCTGTTATTATGGGTTTAGGGCTATTATTTTGCATAGTTTTGGGGTTTAGGTACTGACCTTCTGAAAGAGCCGTTTGTGAGGTCCCATGTTAGTTTAGGCGAGGGTAAGGTTCTGTGGGGCTTTCCTGATGAGGTCGGGTGAGGCGAAGGTTGACGGGGATTTGTTAGCTCGGGAGAATGGGTTATAGGGTTTAGTGCTCTAGGGTTTTAGGGTTCAAGGATTAGGGTTTAGGGTTTTAAGGTTTAGGGCTTATAAGGATCACTATGCGGGATTCTGTTGGAGAGGGAACCCTACTTGTTGCCAGGAATCCAACGCCCTAAACCTTAAATCTCGAACCCTAAACCCCAAACCCTAAACCGTAAACCTTAAACCCCAAACCCAAAACCCTAAACCCTAAACCCCAAAACCCTAAACCCAAAACCCTGTCTCATCTCAAGGGTTCTCAAAATGCTGGGGTGCCCTATCTGCTCGTGGCCGTACTTTACCGGGGGCCCCAGAAAGGGAGGATAATATTCGGGTTATATTATATTGGGGATATGTAGGGATAATGGAAAATAAAATGGAAACTATTGTTTAGGGTTTAGGGTTAATTGTGACAATTTGGACAACATACCATATCACGAAGTTCTGTGACATGCGCCGCTCCACCCATACCTTGTCTGCCTGCCACGTCACGAATTAGCCCATGCTTCACAAGCGCGACAACAGCTTCAGCCACCGGCTCAATCTGCGTGTCAGGGTCAGGTGATAATATCGTACAAGGTTTCTGCGGGGATGTGAGTCCCTAAACCCTAAACCCCCCCCCCAACAATAGGGCCTCCCATTGAGATGAACCGCAATCTACGGGGCTTACACTGGGTCCAGCGGAGGAGTTCCAGGATTCTCGAGTGAAGTGCCCAAGCAAGGAGCCGTTGAGATACAGGCATACCTAGGGCCACCTATAGTCCCCCTCAAGTAGATTATTGTGGTTATATAGGGATAATGGAAAAGAAAATGGAAACTACTGTACTATAATAGGGTATAGATATATAAATATATAATAGCACTTCTTATCTTTGGGGCTCATGCAATGCCTTTTTTTAGGCCGACCAACATCCCACTTCTCGAGTCAGTCCTTTGCGCTTACCCACAATCTTGTCAAAATTTCTGAGACAGCCAAATCCGACAATACTGAATGACGGTATGTGTGTCTCGACAAACCCATAAAACAACGACATAAGTGAGAATAATAAGCGCTGAACTACCCTAAGGGTCCAAGGACCCATAAATCCTATTATTTGGGTCCTTGGACCCTTAAGGGTAGATTAATCTGGACCGCAGCGCCCTGAACCCCTAAGCCTAAGCCCTGAGGCCAAGGCAAGCCGTGATTGCGCTTGCACCCATGGGCGCCCCTAAGCAAAAAGCTGGTAGCAAATGGCCCCCAAGAAAAAACAGAGAAACCGCAAGCACCTCGCGTCAGTATCGGCAGCACTCTTGGCATCGAGCTGTTGAGCTAGCTGCCAGGACCTTCCTCGTAATGTTGGACCCTGTTTATTCTAGAGGTCCCCTATAATGTGTTTTCGGGCCGGCTTATTCAGGACCCGGCAATGATTGGGAAGGTCCCCTATAATGTGTTTTGATTTTGGGGCCGTAAAAATATAGGAAGGATTCTCAACAATCCCTTTTAAATCAATCTACAAGGACCTCAGAACTGTGGGAGCTCAGGGGGGCCGTATTGAGGATCCCTAATTTCTATTTTTCGGAAGGCCCTATTGTTAGGGGGGCGGGCCTACTTATTAGAGAGGGTCCAACATTACCCTTAATTGGGGATATATGGTCCCCAATAGTGGGTACTTAGGCCCTAATAGAGGGTAGGAGGAGGGTCTAGGCGTTTGATACAATTAACAAAACCGCCGGTGCTCATACCCTCTCAGACTGCAGTCCCTGCCGCAAGAGACTCTTTTCAAGAACATAATATAGCCACCGCGCTTGACGTGCAGGACATTAAAACGTTTAATGAGGACGATGCCCAGGTAGGGACTTTATGCCTTTATATGAGCTATAGTCTGAACCCCTAGTATCCCCCGTAAAAACTCCTATAAGAACCTGCTATATACAATCCCCTATATGACCTCCTTTCAGGGCAGGTCCCCGGTCTTTTTACCAGCGATATGTAGGATGTCTGAAAAGATATGGGGATGTATGGGGACATGAATGCAGGCGTATGAAAGGGCATGTAGAAATGTAGTCTTATAGTTTGCAAGGGCCGGTAGAACTTATAAGTGTGTCAGTCATCTTGATCTGAAATAGAACAAACCTGCAAAATGTCCAGCTTTTGCGAAGAATCCCCGCACCCTGTTCGTAAGCACGTGAGCTATAGGCTAGACTCTTAGTATCCCCCTTCATAACCCCGCCTGCCCCCCGCATGCCCAGATAAAGGTGCATGCAGCTATACAGCAAAAAACTTAAAGCCCGGGGGGGTTCCCATGTAACTAGTGTAGAGCTACACGGACAATTTGGGTTGCATGCTTGTAAGACATACCTGATCAATTACTGGGCCTGACGGTATTATGATTGCCATGCTCCTGCATTCAGTGCATGCAATAACCACGGTATAGGATACCTCAAACAAGCACTTAGAAATCATACGGGAGGTTCCCCTAAATAGGGGACCCCAATATACACCCCACAAGACTATAGTCCTTATCATTGGGACCCCCAGAATGGTATCCCTAATTGTGGGAAAGCCTCAACCCCCTAAGCCCTAAACCCTATATAATCCCTATATAACCCCTATATAGCCCCTTCAAAGGTACCCCGAATTTTGGGAAACCTTCAACCCCAAACCCCTATATAGGCCAATGGAGTGCATGATGTTTAGCGGCTGTGCTTGGTTCGTCGTCACATCTCTCTGTCAACGCACCTAAGAGCCGGATTGTGATAATTGCCACTATGGGCTATTAGACCCTAAAATTCCCTATTAGGACCCTATTAAGGGTGGATTAAGGTACCCTTAAGGTCTAATAGCCCGTGGTGGTGCTCACACGTCCACACCATGACTTTCGCTATGGGGTTGAAGACAACTACAAAGACTACGTTCCCTTTCCAGCGGCCTCTCTGTCTGTGTATATTTTTTCCCCGTATCTACTATGTGTGGGTGTGTGTGAGTATGAACTATAATACAGACATGCATACATACATACGTACGTACGTACATACATACATACATGCATACATGAATGAATACAGGCAGACAAACAGCCATAGAGATGCACACATACATTCGTACAGACATACATACATACACTATCATACACTCATTCATGAATTCATTCATTCTTTCATTCACGTACACATACACGTAAGCATACAGATGCAAAGACACATTGATGATTCTGAAAACCCTGCAGTCATGCCAGTCGAGGATTGTTTTCTGCGCAAACCAGCACTTGAGGTAAGGCCGGTTGAGATGGTAAAGAATGACCCCACGTTTTGTTTTGAGAAGCTACGGAATTGACACCCTGCGCAGAAAACCATAAAGTCAGAAAGCGGAAAGAGCACAAACACGTAAGCAAAGCATTCTCCCTAAACGCTACTCCCATACCCTAAGGGCCCGAGTACCTAATACTCATATACCTTAATTATTCGCTCTCAAACACTCTGACACCAAGGTTGTCTAGCTTCTAGATCCGGCCCTCAGGTACCTTCTGCTACTGTTGTTGAGGAAATCCTGCACCGCCTTGTCTAGGGTAGGTTTGGGGGCCCTGAAACGATAAAGATTATAAGGGTTAAGGGTAACAGAAGTCAAAAAAAAAACTACCCCTGCGGAGCCTCCCTGATTCGCAGGAATGGCATTGCTTTAGGTACTTGGAGCGAGGTAGGTATACTATAAGGCACAAGCGCAATACATACTATCAGGGCGACATGGTAAAAGCCGGCTACTGAGCTTGAATGCTCTCCTCACCCTCAAACGTACATGTCAGGAATTACTTCATCCGTAAACTCCCGGATACGGGTCCCTAAGAACCAAACATCTAGAGGGTTTACTGTTTTAGGTTTAGGGCAGCATCGGACAGAGTCCTCTGAACCAAAAATCCATACACGGTGCCATTCTGAGCATTGGCCTCAGCCGTACACTGAGCCGACATTACCCTAGCAAGAGACAGGATCCCTTTGCCGCTCCTAAGCCCTAACCCCAGACCCTAAAACCTAAACCCTGAAACCTAAACTGCGCTTAGACCCTAAACCCTAGACCAAGCCATATCCCAAGCGCATAGACTCTTAGCCTGGCCCCAGTTCACTCCAAGCGGGTCCAAGTTTAGGGTTTAGGATTTTAAGTTTAGGGTATAGAGCATAGGGCTTAGGATGTAGGAGTTAGGGTTTCGAGTTTTGTGGTTTAAGATTTAGGCTTCAAAGTTTGAAGCTCTAGACTTTAGGGTTTAGGATTTCCTCGCCCAACAATATCCACTGCGAGGGGGTAAAAAAAAAATCCACCACAAAAGAGAGTCGGCGCGCTGGGCCGATCCTCCTGTGGTAAAGAGCTCATCTGCTCACCTGGCTCGTGTTTCGCTAAGGTCTAGGGCCATGGGCTCCTAAAATTATACATTAGGACCCTGATAAGGGCAGATAAAGGGTAATTTACATGAGGTCCAATAACCCATCTGCTCGGGATTTAAGGTGTAGAGTTGAGGGTTTGGAGGTTCAAGATACTGTGGTTATATCCCAATGTAAAGATATATGATATATGTATAGATATCACATTGAGGGGACTCAGGGGGGGGGGGGGCT
>CAJNIZ010045931.1:0-20927 GCA_905231905.1 Symbiodinium pilosum
TTTTATCATTATTCATCGCGCCATTTGTCCAAGGATCGTCCCATTAGTCCAAGGCTGTGAGGAGTTTTGATTTAATCTTATCATCGCCCCATTAGTCCAGGGTACATGCCATTAGTGCAAGGGTGTGAGGAGTTCTGATTTGATTTTATCATCTCCCCATTAGTCCAACGCACGCACCATGAGTCCAATGCTTGGAGTTTGATTTTATTTCAATCTAAAGGATCGTCCCTGACTTCGATTGGGGCCAATATCTACAATGCATACACTTCAACTTCCGCATGTTGAAAACATGTTAAAGCAGAAAAGCAAAAAACACGTAAGTGAACTGAAGCCATCTAAAACCCACGAGTGCTAGTATTTACAGCATTTCAGGGCTTGCAATGCCACAAGAATGTACCGTCACGAACGTACCCGGAGCCTACTATTACTATTACTATTACTACTACTATTACTACTAGTACTACTACTACTACTAGTACTACTACTACTACTACTACTACTAGTACCACTACTATTATTACTACTAGTATTACTTGTACTATTATTACGCCTACTATTACAGCTACTACTGGTACTGGTACTAGGAATACAGTAGCCAGTTTTGTTAGAAAAAACAAGAGGGGTTGTCGTGGCTTTCCCATAGCCAACACAGCAAAGGAGCTGGGTCCGCCCCCTCCGGATTTGCAAATCCTGCCCCCGATCTTGTTGTGTACTAATAATCAGACTAGTAGTAGTAGTAGTAGTAGTAGTACTAGTAGTACTAGTAGTACTAGTAGTACTAGTAGTAGCAGCAGCAAACGCCTAAACCTACCAATCATCTCCAACCCCTAAACTCCCTAAGCCCTGATTTAGTCATTCACCCAAGGACTCCCCTACCCCCCGCATCCATAAATAAAACCAGGTTTTTGGAAATTCCTAATTCCAGCCCCCCCCTGGGTAGTGGTAATGGTCCGCCTTTGACCATGCATGCTTGCAATCCGCATTGGAGCGCGTCTCTTTGTTTTGTTATGGAAGGCTGGCTTTCACCATTTGCATCTTTAACTTACTTGCGTTGTTTTTTGTTTCCTCATGGCTGCTTGGTTGTGCGTTGCGGGCAGTCCGATTTGTGTTGTCTTTTTGCTGCTTTTGCACTTTACGTTCCCCCGTTGTCCGGTAATTTCCTGCACACATACGAGAATGGAATGCAGAAGGCTGGAGGGGCCCTGCAGGCCGCCATGATTTCGCAGAGGACAAATTTTCATGCTAGCTCATGGCAATGTTAACTTTTGGGTGCACATGCATGAACCATACTTTGCAAGCAGTTCCCTGCCAACGTTGATTTTCCCCGTTCATTGATTTCCTTCGATGATTTATGTTGGGCTCTGCGCTTATTCGGCGAGAAACACGTGCCACATGTTTTGAGGATCCGTTTTGATGACCAGGCATAGGTTCCTCTTTTGGGACATCCTCCTGTGAGATTTGCAAATCTCGATAAATACAACAATCTACGCAAATTATAATTATTCCGACCTGGGCAACAAAAAATTGGAACTTGAGGATTATTTTGCGACGGATTGGTTTACAGGGATTATGTAGGGTCTATGTAGGGGTTATTAAGGGCTGCATCATCGCGAATATAAAGGGTTTTCCAAAAGGCTTAGGATCCCAATGGTTTCTGCAACAGAACTTGCAGGTGCACGACAAAGCAGTTGCGGTCCATGGTGTTTTGCATGGGGTTGGACAGAAGTTGTTCCAAGCACCGGCACCGCATCAAGTTTCTGCATGCAGCCAAAAAGTGTTTTTTGATATGTGCTCGCATTGGCTCGAAGCTGTTGCTGAAGCATAGTCGATGGGGCATTGCATGTTGACAGCAAAGTGATGGGGCATCATGAGGCAAGACAATAACGTCATCAAGGACAAAACAGTGTTTGGATTCCTTTAAACAGTCTAATGCTAATCGCAGTGTCAATGTGCGGCGTCATCGTTGTGTAATACCATGCAAGGACACGTGGCGTGGCATCGATTGGAACACGTTGTTTGGATTTCTTGTTTTGTTATCACCACACACCATTCTCAAATTGCATGACAGGTTTTGATGGATAGGTCAGGTCTTCAATCGCGGAAGAGCTATGCGTCACATGTTAAATTCCTTGGAGTGAAATCTTCATATTCACTTAAGGTTTTATCCACACAGTTATTTCTCCGTGCCTCATTTTGCAAATCTGCACAGACCACTTCCCGAAGTCACATGTAGAATGTCAGCCGTGAATGTAGCTGCGCGCCAGGTGGAAGAGGTGGTGCTGGATAATTTCAAGTCCTACGCGGGGTCACGTCCCCAGAGGTTAAGGGCGTTTTGGCAAACATGATGTCAGGTTGGAACCCAAGCACGATCGGGGCATGTGCGATGATCAGGTGTAGGCTTACATCTCGCATGCCGGAGAATTGCTCCCCACCTTAGAATTTTACAAGCATGTGCCTTGTGTGTACGAACGCCTCAAGCAACATGCCTCCACAACAATTTGTGCAAGCATTTTCAGGCAAGTGCGTGTGGGGCCCTTCAAGAAGTTCACCTGCATTGTTGGCTTGGCCCTCAGCTGATAGCATTTTTTTTTTACATTCACAGTTGACGCCTTTTCAACGAAGTTTCCTTGTATAGGGCGCTGCGTTCAGTACAGAAACTTAACATGAGCGTTGACGGACATTGAGTTCCCCAAAATCGTATTGCATGCATTCGAAGAAAAACCAAAAAGGAAGGAGGCAGGTTCCATAGGGGTAACTTTTCATGGGAACTGTTTCCGCTGTCGTGGCAATGAGAACCGAGCAGCTGCAGACACAATTCCTTGTCAGATTGTGGTGAATTATCGTGGTGTTCATTCAGTTGTTGCACAATCAAGCAATTTTTTTGATTTTTTGCGAAGCTTCCTTGAATCAGATGCCGGGCCGCAAGGTTTCTCGTGTTGCTTTTCTAAGACCAAAGCAAAGTTAACGTGCTGGTTGTCAGCAGAAATACCAAAGTAGGTTCCGTCACACTTGGTCTGCTTTCTGGCCATTCTCGAATCCCTCAGAAAGAGGCCGTCAACTTATCTGTTGATTTTGTACCCAAGTCTGCCACCATAGCCAGCAAGATTGCAAATGCTGAGCGATAAACCATACATTGTCAGACTTGAACATGATGAGATCAAGCCCGGGTGTCAAGTACATAACTGATTCTGGTAAACCCTAAACGCCCAATTCTCGTCTCCAAATCCCTAGGGCCAAATGGAGCCGGCAAATCCAATTTGATGGATGCCATCAGCTTTGTGCTCGGGGTCCGCACACGCCACCTCAGGGGTGATCGCCTGCAGGACATGGATCTTGAAGGGTCTTGAGTGCCTCGAAAATGACTGTGGGCACATCTAGGATCTAGGGCTACTTACGCAACAAATTATTTACCAGGGATATCCACAGAAGTATAGGCTTTGGACGGAGGTGTTAGGATGTAGTGATGACGACGTATCGGACATTTTGAGGGTCTCTGATTGTATTCGATTTTGGATGGATCAAGAAAGGACATATAATTCTATTATTCGTTCTGATTTTGGTGCAGCCCGTGCACTTGGGGGACAATCGTGAAGGTTTGAGGGTCTGGTGTCCATTATGTGGGACGCCTGCTGTTATGGCTTCAGAGCTATTGAAGATGTGTAGGAAATGGTAGAGGATTGGACAAGAAGGTTGGTCCTATGAGGGGGGCCGAGTTATACACCGGTGGTGTGCTGCAGGTTTTTTGAAGCACAATCATGGACATCACTGGTGGTTTGATGTGCATGCCTTTTTCTTTAAAATTTGTTTGAGGATGTCTAGGCTTGGGTGTGAAGGGCAGGTTCTTCATGCGCCTTGCAGATTAGGAGTTTGGCAACCCCAAGCCCTCAACCCGCAGACCACCCTAGCCGCCCTAGCCCCCAAAATGAGGTTTCCCAAAATTAGGGGTGCCTTTTGAATTTGGGGGTCATAATAAGGATCAGAGGATATTGGGGTCTACATTGGGGTCCCCTTATTTCTGGAAACTACCAAATCTTGAAGCTCAGACCGCATACCCAAAAACTGTGCCTCTTGGTTCCATGCTGGCTCCAGAGAGGTTGATACGATTTGATTAAAATCTGTGGGTATGGTTGCTGAAAGTTTGAGGTGGAGGCCCCGATTGAAGGATAGAGCTTGGAGTATAGACGGGTGTAAGCAGATGAGCTATGGTCTCAACTCCTTAAAGGGGCATGATCTAGGGGGATATCATATGGTTTTTTAAGGGGGCCACTAGGAGTTTAGACAGTCGTGATTCGCTGAGCAGGCTTTTTACTCCGCAGAGCAGTTGTTTTGGGAGTTTAGGTTTCAGGCTTGGTGTAGCAGGTGTAGGGTTGCGGGTTTAGGTTCAGCTTAGTTGCATGGATCTGCATGGGTCAGTCGGAGCTTTGCTGACCATCTTGTGCTTTTCAGTAGGTAATTTACATTCTAGCTTAAATCTCAGGCCGAGTTAACGAAAACGTAACCGTAAGACCTTAAACATCCCTAACCTTGAGCAGCACGATCTTGAAACTACTAATTAGGTTCCCAAACTGAAGCACCCACATACCCGAAGCACTAAACTCGAACTTTGAGTACCGAACCCTCGATCTGAGTACCAAACCGAACTCATACTTTAGGCTATAGCAAGAAAAAATCCTTAAGATGCAGCCTCCCTTTGTGTTTAGTGTTTAGGGTTAGTTTCAGAGAGTATAGGGTTATGGAGGAATATAAGGACATTTGGGGATAAACAAGAGTCTAGATCTTAGGGTGTCGAGCTTAGGTGTAAGGGTAAAGGTGTCTGGGTTGCTGTGGCGAAACTTCAAGTAAATTGATGTAAATTGATGTAATGTGGAAACTCAGCTATTTCCTTTATATACCCATACTATGACAACTCAATTTAAGCTCCTTAGCAGGAACCCAGATCAAAGCTTCACGGCGGAATGTTCAGGAAATCACATCCTCTAGTCAGGGCCTTGCCTGACAAGAGCGCTTTTTACCGTCAGACATGAGGGAAAAGTTTCTATCGAAACAGCCCTCAGCCACATAACCCTAAGCTGTTAACGTTAGGGACACGATTCAGGTTCTTGTTATTTCGTTAGTAGAACTCTTATTGGCGCTAACCACCATAATCACCGTTATTTTTAGTGTTACCACCGCTACTGCTTTTACTACCCTAATCCCTAAACTTTTTTTTGTTTTTCCTCTCCAGGACCTGGTGTATCGCCGGGAGGGCGAGGGCCCCGAGGCGATCGCCCAGCGCTCCTCCGCGGTTGAGCTGGCGTGGAACTGAGAGTTTGGGATTTATATAGTCCCCCTTGAAAAGATGAAATATGGCTTTGGGTATATTATAGTAAGATCCCCATATACCCCATATTCTATTTACTTGAGGGGGACTATGGGGTTAGGGGTTTGAGAGGATAGAAAGCGTTGGGTTCCAGGTGGAGGGCTCAAGCTGTAGGGTATAGTGACCACATTGGGGTAATAGGGTTTGCAGGGATGACGGAAAAGAAAGCTACTGTTTAGGGTGTAGAGCTGGTAGATTCCCTAAATAAGGGGACCCCAATATAGACCGCAAAATACTATAGTCCTTACTATGGGGACCCCCGAAAGGGTACCCCTAATTTTGGGAAACCCCCAGGTCCAGAATTTTCGGGTAGGACTTTTGGGTTTTCTTGGTCGGGTGGTGAGAGTTCAAGGAGAGCTGAGGAGTGGGGTTGAGGCTTGGAGGAGATCAGCAGCTCCAAAATATTATATATATATATATACATACATTGGGTACTGCCCCTTCCCAGTAACAGTCTATGTTAGGGGTCATATTAAGGGCTATATATAACCACCATATAAGTATTATCCAGCTGTTACTGAATTGGGGCAGTACCCAATATATACATATGTATTTTTTTTTTCCGTTGGTAGCTTTTTTTGTTTGTGGTTGGTTCGGCCTGTCGGGTGCAGGTTTTTGGGCCCGGGGTTTTTGTTGCTGTCTTTGGCATTCAGGAGCTCTTGGGGGGTTTGGCCTTGATGCACGCCAGTCAAGGAATCAACTTACTAGGGCTTAGTAGGGAATAAGGGAATCAATTATTTTCATATATGTATATATATATATTATAGGGATTATACTCTCATCCCTATAATAGAAATCCCAATGATATGAATGCTATATAGTAGATTCCCTTATTCCCTGCTAAGAACCAGTAAGTCAAACTTGGATTGAGCGTTGATTTTGCTTGCATGCTGCCATGCCTATCTTCGGTGAGGAAGGCGCATCCTTTAAATTTGAACAACCCTAAGCTGGGTTGCTGTTAAGGAACTTGGATTAAGTTACCGTAATGGGTATACATAGCAATTAATATGGTTTTCGCAACGTTGTAATTTAAATTCAATTCCTTATCAGCAACCCAGTAAGCCCGAAGCCTTCAACCCCAAGCCAACCGAACCCGTGTGCAGCATGAACTGTGTTGAGCCAGCCTCCATAGCGTCAAGGATTATTTGGACTTCTTTGCTCAAGCATGCCATTGCCCTTGCGGCCGAAACGTGTCCTTGGTGTGGGAATAATTGCAGGTCTAGACCTAAGTCTCTTCGGCTCCACCAGAAAGAGCTGATTCCCCTCATGCGTGAAGACGCACGCCCCAACATCCGCAATAGTAGAGAACAGAACTATTTACTGTAGTACACTACAGTATAATGTCATACAATATAATATAGTGTAGTAAAATGTAGTGTAATGTAGTGTAATGTAATATAATGTAGTATATGTAGTGTAATGTAGAGTGTCAATAGAATGTAGTGTATGGCATGGAGCCACCAGCCTGCAGCCCTAGACAGCCCCATCAATGGAGCCTGCAACTTCATAAGAGCCACAGTCTAAACTCCATTGTATAGGGAACAACTATAGGGGTTATTAAGGGGATACCAGGAGTTTAGACTATAGCTCATACAAGGTCTACAGGCATGAGTCACCACAAGCAGGCTCACGTTCTATGATTGTGAGGATTGGATTTTTAGGAATGTAGGGTTGTGGGTGGACATTCTCCTAAAGCAAGTATATGCTTCCACTTGGGCACCAGTGATTTTTACAACCCCTGTAGTCTCGGCGGGGCCCGTTTGGCCTTGTGTCGGGAGTATAGGGTTTGGGGTGTGGGAGTCAGGGTTGTTTGATGGTTGAGGTTTCATTGTTAACGACATTTTTTGACATCCGCCAAAGCCCCAAGCCCCCAATCCCAAACCCGGAACCCTAATCCCTAAACCCTAATGCCTGAATAGTAGTTTCCATTTTCTTTTACCTTATCCCAATATTGCCCTTCTATCACTTTAAATCAGAAACCCTGATTATCCAGGGCTTAGGGAAGGTAGTAGGGGGTTGGATGGCGAAGAAACTGTGCTACCATTGAGGGCTTGGAGTCTAGGCCTTAGGCCTCTCTTAGTGGCCTGGTAGGTGCACTTCAGGTTTTGAGGGTCTCTACAATCATCCTACCAAACATCGTTGAACCCAATTAGTTTTCGTGGTCACCAATAGCGAATGAAGGGATCCTCTGACTCTAACGTTGATTCAGAGGCCAGCGTGCTCTTTTAGAGCTTTGCTTATTAAATCTGAGGATGCTTGGAAAAGCTGTGTTGCATAACCCCGGGAGGAGCACAAACATAGACATTTTTACGAGTAGCCGAACAAGGAACCAGTGCAGACCCTACAAGCACGGGCTGAATGACGTGCAAAAGATGTTGTGAACAGAGTTCTGAGGGCTTGATGCTTGAGCTTCCGGTAAAGCAAGAGGCAAGTCTGGAGTTTACGAGGAACAAACAAATCCTCATTGGGCTTTTGGTATTCATAAAGTTATGTTCCAGCATTCTACCCGGTGTCTGTGCTCAGCACCTTAGGGCGATGATGGGCTGAAAAAGCTCCGGTCCGAGCTCCAGGCTTCTGATCTTGCCCTTGTCACGAACAACTGGTTTTGAGTTCTTTGGAACTTGCCAAGAAGGGCTTCCAAACACGTAACTGCATAACCCCGCATGCTTTAATGGGTTGGACACGCCCGTAGAAGTCCGTGCGGTTCAGATACGAAACCCAATTTTTACTTAGTCTAGTCTTGAAGTCTGTGGAGCTATATCTTCAGCTGAATACGCAGCTTCGGGTGGTGAGATGACATTTCCAAACTCCCAAGGTTTCAGGTAAAATGTTGAACCGTAAGCGTTGAGAAGTCTTGAAGCACGTTTGGGCCTAGGACCTTTGTACCATGCCAAGCAGGTGGAAAGATGCGCATATAAAGACCTCAACCTTAAAGCTTAAGCCAGTAACCAGTTGTCCATGATGCCAGGTGTCCCCGCGGCAAAGCGGTTTCGTCGGGCCTGGCTCTCATCAAAGAGATCTAGGGGTTTTCCATCAACCGTAAACCCTGAATCCAAAATCCAGACCCAGGGGTCTTGAGGGACTGTGGACCTTAAACCGTAACAGGGGACTCAGGGTATCCTGGAGGGATGTTATATGGCAGGTTATCAACAGTTCAGTCTGTCTGGGTTCCTAGTAGAATATGGACTTTGATATCTGAGATACTTAGGGAACATGTCTTATTCCAAGGTGGGGTTTTGCGATTAGGGGAGGGATTATCACGCAAAAACGGCTTCTACCCTGTGGCTTCTTCTGTGGCTGGTTTGGGGGAACAGCAGCGGCCACACAATTCTGTTAATTTTCAGGAAGTTTGATACAAGTCGTCAACCATCATAAGTGTTAAGCCAAAAGTATACACATATATAGATACTATACTCCCAACATATATCTCATCGTAATATAGTAGTTTCCATTTTCTTTTCCATTCTCCCAATTAATCCCAATATAGGGCTTAGGGTTCCTATGTAACCCTACATTGTAGTACCCTGAACCCTAAATAGTAGTTTCCATTGAATTTTCCATTACCCCAATATAGCCCCAATATATATCCTTTATAACCCTAATAGAACCCGAATATAGCCTTAATATAACCTTAATATAACCTTAATATACCCCCAATATATCTGCATTATCTTGTTCTGCACCGGCTTCGCAGGGCTCGGCCAGGGGCTGCCCTAGCTTGTAAATGTGCAGAACCTATAATCAGCCCGGTAGATTAGGGGGCTAACTCCTTCACAGTCCCTCTTACATAGCCGGGCAGCTTAAATCCTTATATACCCCCTTAAGTAGATAGAATATGGGGTATATGGGGATATTATTATAATATACCCAAAGACATATTCTATCTACTTAAGGGGGACGATAACCTAGCACCTAACATTCAAATACCCCAGAATTCCCTCCACATGTTTAAAAAGCGGCCGTACTACGTGTCCACACCTGGTAACTTGCATTGGAGCCCTCCAGACCGCAAACCTGACAAGGGGCCTGAGGCCGCAGGAGTGCAGTAATTTGGCAGTGTGCTTCACTTCCATCAGACGCGACCCTGAACCCGCCCTCAACCCGACACCCTCAGCCCCCAACCCAAAGCCCTAGCCATATATCCTTACCGTGGTCCCTTTATCTCCCAATATCTCCTTGTAAGCGAACACCTATATTCCTAGAAGAACTCTCCAGAAGCCCTAAGACCCTCAGCCACACGGTGTGGAAGCACGACTAACCGCCACCCCCAGACTGAGAGCAAGCATCTCTCCCAACGTGTGAGGCATAGAGAACATGTTGGGCAGTGTATTTGTGCATACCTGACTTTCCTTGTTGAACACTTTTGAAGACGAGGTCTAAGTTGGATGCTATTCTGGCGGAGGGGTTGAGAGAAGATCCAGTCCGCATGCACTACTTTGGATAAGAATCCTTAAAACCCTAAACTCCGGTAGCCTTTGTAAAATTCTTAGCAGGACAGCGAGAAGTGGAAAAGGAAACTCCAGCATCCCTTGTCAGATTTTTGTGTGATTTGAATTTTTTCTTTAGGGTATGTAACCATAAATGAATCTAGCCCAAAGCCCCGTTCCTGTTGAATCCTGCGTTTTTACTTCCCTGCAGCCAAGCAGCCCAAGAGTTTAGGGTTTAGGGATTAGAGATTAGGGTTTAGGGATTAAGGATTAGGGTTTAGGGTTCAGGATTAGGGTTTAGGGATTAGGATTAAGGGTTTGGGGAGTAGGGTTTGGGGATTAGGGATTAGGGGCTTGCTGCTTCAGGTCATACAGCCCAGCACAGAGGCCTTGGCTGTTTCACGGGCTGCAGCCAGGGTTTCGCTGCTAGGCTCATGGTTTTGACGGGTCTCGCGCTTGCCCTTGCTAAAGCCTTGAACTCAAATTCACGGCGCCTTGGCCTACCTAGAGTTACTTCTACCCTGAAAGCAATGATACCAAAATATTTGGTACAAGACCTGTTCAATGGCCACATTTGTTCTTCTAGATTGATGTCCTTTTCCATTTCCTAAACGGGACAGGTATACTCCCATCACATCCCTGGCGCCCCTAAAGGCATTGTATGCTGAGAATCCTGAGCCCTAAACTGTGTGGCAAATAAAGTCTGGGTTGCTGTTAAGGATGTTTTTAAAGTTGCTATATTGGGGAAACCCTATTATTTACTTTATCTACCCAGTATGGTAACCCTAAACCCCAAACACCCTCTATATACCCTGTATAAACCTTGTATACCCATATATAACCCTTGTATATTATGGTAGCTTAGTTTGAGTTCCTTAACAGCAGCCCAGAAGTAGCAGGGCCCAGTGCGTGGGAGCTGAGTCTGCTGCCTTTGGGATAGTATTGAAACTTATAGCTTCATTCTACTTACTGGGTTGTATGCTGCACATCTCAAAATTCTTTTCCATAATGGCCCAGGTCTAATGGGAAAGGTCAGGGAAGGATCACCTGAGTCGAAAGTTTACAGAGTAAGGTCCGATCGCCCGGTTCATGATGGGAAAATCTGGGGTTACTTGCAGGACTTGTAAGGATACGGACTAAGTCCTCACCCTAAACCCTAAGCCCCAGATACTATAGTAGTTTCGTTTACGTTTTTCCGTTATTATCAAGTCCCCCATAAGACCCTCCAAGTAGGAAGCATTCCCGCGTTGATGCCTGACTTACTTAGCTCCGCACATGCCTCTCACGACCCAAGAGCCTGAGCCCCAATCCCAAAGCCCAGAAACCCAAACCCTAAGTCATCCACCCAAAAGCGTAAACTCTACGCCCTCACGGTCCTCACCCGCTCAACCCCTACACACTCTCACACTTTGAAGACTGGGGCTGTGTTCTCATTTACATCGTAGGGAATGGAGAACCAAGTGGAAAATGGAAGCTGGGGTCATGGAGGGATTTAAAGGGATAGACCAATGGTCTTGGGTTTAGGCTCAAAGGGTTGAGGATGTCCGCTGTTCAAAGCTCACATTTCACTTGTTGCAGAGCAATTGTTCTTACATCGTCATGTGCGTTGGGTTTAAAGTATCGCAGAATCCCAAAAAGATTGCCTGTAAAAGTAGTCTCTGTTGCAAAGCTCGTCAAGCCGGAATACTGGCAGAAACACGCAATCGCACCCTTCTTCCGTCCCCTACACAACAGCTTTTGCAGAACCTTTCAACACCCCCAAGAAATTCAAGGGCTTCTGAACATGAATTCCTTGCAGCTCAAATGCCAGCCGACTTTGTCGCATATTGGGGTTATATAGGGATTATATAGGGTATATGTTTTTTTTTGGGAATAAGGGAAAATAAAACGGAAACTACTATAGTATATTGGGGTTTTATAGGGTAATATAGGCCATCTCTTCAGGCTTCAAGGAAAGTCTGGTTCACTTTTAAGATGAAGGGTCTTGCCCCGATGGGTTAATTAAAAACCCAGACGTTGAACCCCAAAATTGAAAGGCTTTCCTCTGCACGTAACACTAAAGCCTATATAACCCCATTATTAGTAGTTTCCATTTGCCATTATCCCTATATCACCAAAAATAAGTGGAGAACTGTGAATTATAGAAGCCCTAAATAATCCCTATACTACCGTATATAACCCCAATATGCTGTAGTAGTTTCCATTCTATTTTCCATTATCCCAAAAAAACTCCAATATATAATCCTCAAATAATCCTTATATAATCCCTATATAACACCAATATACTATGGTAGTTTCCAGTTCATTTTCCATCATTCCCAAATCCAAGATCCAAAGCCTGGATCTGCAGGCTCGTTATCAGATCGACGGACAGGCGAGATGTTGAGGGCACATGAGCTATAGTCTAAGCTCCTTAAAATATGGGACTATGTAGGGGTTGCTATAAGGGAGTATTATAGGAGTTATTAAGAGGGTTTCTAGGAGTTTTGACCATAGCTCATATGAGCCCTGGTCAGAAGGAGGAATGTGGGTTTGCAGTACTTTGTTTGGAACATGTTTTAGGGTTGAAGGTTGCGAAGCTTCTATTGCAGGAGGATCTACTTGTAAGTGTTTGTCACATAGACCAAGCTGCAGCAAGGCTTTAGTGAGACAGGTTGTATAACTCTGAACCCTACACCCCGAACCCTAAACTTCTCGCCCCAGATCCTAAACCCTGCACCCTACACACTAAACCCTGACCCTTAAATCCGTCATCTTGACTGGGTTGGGCAATATAGGGATAATGGAAAAGAAAATGGAGACTATTATAATGGGTTATATTAGGGTTATATTGGGGGCAATATAGGGAATACTGGTAAATAAACCGGAAACTACTATAGTATATTGGGGTTATACTGGTGATATATATATATATATTCAACTTTATGCTTGAGCATGGGCTGGTCGGTGTCACGGTTCTAGGCCCAGGATTACTGACCTCAAGAAAAGTTTTTCACCCTTGGGAAATCTCAATCAATTGCCAGCAGGAGGGATACCCTGAACGCGTCATCCCTAAGTCGCTCAACCCCCAAATCCCTTACTTGATAAACCCAAATCCCTGAGTCTCTAAACTCAAATCCCTAAGTCCCTAGACCCTAAACCCTAAGCCCTAAACCCTAAATTCCCAAGTCCCTAATCCCTAAACCCTAAGTCCCCAAATCCCTAAGTCCCTAATCCCTAATCCCTAAATCCCTAAATCCCTGAACCCTAAATCCCTAAATCCCTAAATCCCTAAATCCTTAAATCCCTAAATCCCTAAATCCCTAAACCCTAAGTCCCTAAACCCCTAACTCCCTAAACCCTAAATCCCTAAACCCTAAATCCCTAAATCCCTAAATCCTAAGTCCCTAGACACAAAGCCCAGAAGCCCTGAACCTTGGTAATTGGTCCTAGGCGAAGCCCCGAGGTGCCAAGTTCTAAGTCCCAAGCCTTGGAGTTTAGGGCTATATAGGGATGATAAGGATCATATAGGTTTACATATAGGCATTATAGGGATTATATGGGGTATATACAGGGATTATAGGGACTATATAGGGTTTCTTATAGGGACTATGGGGATTATACAGGGTTTCATATAGGGATTATAGGGATTATATAGGGTTTCATATAGGGAGATTAGGAGTTATTTAGGGTTTCATATAGGGATTATAAAGTATGTATTGGGGTTATATTGGGATCATGGAAAAGGAAATGGGGTTTTGGGTTTCGGGTTCTGGGTGTAGGGTTTAGGATTCAGGCTCTAGGGCTTGAGTTTAGAATTTAAAGCCCCGAACTCTTCCCTGGACTGGAGTACAAAGCCACGCACTGTGAATTCCAAGCGCTTAAGCCTAGAAACCCAGAGAGCCCAACATACCCAAATGAAGGATTACACCTCTAATGATAACATGACTTAAGGCATGTTCCTTAATAATCCTAATAATTAGTAGTGCCCATAATGATAATAGTCGTAAAAAGGGTTCCCTGGGAAGCCCAAACCTTGCTTCATCGCTGCAGGCGGTGTCCCAGGAAGCCTACTTAGCAAGCCTGGAGGACCCGGAGTTTCGTCTTCGTTCGTTGTTTGATGGGTGAGTTGAGGCTTGCAGGACCTGTAGTCTCCCTTAAGTAGATAGAATATTGGGTATGGGGATCTTATTACAATATACCCAAAACCATATTCTATCTACTTAAGGAGGATTATAATCGGGCCAGAAGCTATGACTCAGCGAGTTTGATTGGTCTCTGCAAGTCTCAAAGGTCAAGACTGAGGAAGATTTTTTTCATGAAGCAACCCTAAACCCTAAACCCCATTGAACCAGAAATCTGGCATTCCACCATCAGCAGCAGCTTTCCTCATGTCTATATGCGATATGTTTCTATCCGGACAACATAGGGTTTAGGGTCTCAGGGTTTGAGGGGTTTAGGGTTCAGGGTTTTCTATCCAGACAGCATAGCTGCCATCCTGTTTTAGGAATCGCACAGTGGAGAGGACGACTCTTTGGATGACTGCCGGAACTTCCAACGAGAAGATTCTTGACACTCCTAATGCCAGCCGAAAACAATTTGTTGCCGCTCCCCCAAGCCCGAGATACTTATTGGTGTGGATCCTGGTAGTGATCCCTGTATCATCACCGTTCTATTCCTGCACCCCCTGCTGACCACCCGCAGGTATATCCCTAAACCCTAAACCTCAACCCACCAAAAAATCTAGACTTGAACGTTGCGAGGAGGGGGGGGGCGTTTGATATGAGAAGCAGGCATGCTCCTACAACCTGATCATCGGTGTGTTGCTGTCATTAAATTTAAAGTAAGAGACCATTATGAGGAAACTAGAGTATTGGTCATGCATCCAAGTTATGGTATCTTGATTGACATCCCTAACAGCGTCCCAGATCGTGGTTGGAGTTTTCCCCGAATCTCTAACTCTAAGCCGGTATTTGTCAAATAGCTTTTCCACTGCATAGTGTCGCGAACACTGGAGTCTTCGCCTTAGCAACTCCAAAAGTTTGGATATACCCTTACTCAGTAGCTGGGTAGGTGCACTTTAGCTTATTCTTGGTATCCAGAATCGCATAATCTGGCCGTTTGCACAGCACTAGATAATCCTCCATCCAGTCCCAAACGGAGCGGGGTGGCAGGAGATCAACATCCTCTCCAAAGCGAGAAACTTTCTTGTCTTTCAAGGGGCCGCTGCCCCAGCACATCCAGGGACTTCTGCAACATTTGTTGGATGTGAGTGCTTAAATCTACGATGTGCATGTTCATGATGATTAAGGCTTAAATCCTAAACCTCAACCCCTGTTCCATAGCTCTTTGAATAAGCCTAGCTTTTAGATAGCACTCACATTCCGTAATATGCATGCAAGCTTGGTTGTTTCCAGGTACTAAGGCTTGTGTCCGAGATTGTGCTGAGTACAGTTCTGAGTTCTTGGGATTTGAGAGTTGCACCAACTTGGGATTGGGGTTCAAGGCTTAGGGTTTAGGGATTTGGTTCGAATAGCTCTCATGTGCAGAGTTCGTAGCTTTCTTTTGTGGATGCTGATGCGAGCCACTGCATGGCTAAAACGTGGGTCCATGCCCAGAGCAGGATCGAACATCAACAGCCAAAACCCGAATAGGGGTTATAGTGGGACAATGCAAAATGAAATGGAAACTGCTATTCAGGGTTCAGGGTACTACAATATGGGGTTATATAGGAACTCTAAAAACTATATTGGGGTTTATAGGGATAATGGAAAAGAAAAGGGAAGCTACTATAGTATATTGAGGTTATATTGGGCTTATGTTGAACCCTAAACCTTAATCCTGAGCCCCAAACTCTCAATTTAGAACTTTTTCAATCTGCTGTACGAGTCGGATTGCCCAAAACCCGACGAACATCAACTCTCGGGGTACTTGGGTTCTTTGCAGGGAATATGGGTATAGGGGGTTGTCAGATTATGATTTTTTTGGGTACTCGAAATATCTGGGGCCATATCACATTGGGGGTCCCCACAGGGATTCTACTTTCGACTGCGTACCATATGGACACCTTTTTCGCATCTTTCAGTTGCTGGCTCTGAGCATTTACAACACAAGCCAAAGCTTTTGCTTGGAATCCAAAGGCCCAAACCTCAAGCCCCAAACTGAGAGCAAACAGTTTTTAGTTTCTGTTATCGATGAATGCCAACAACCGGTTGAAAGTATGATTTCTACCAAGGCTCCAGCCAAGCCCCCTAATCCTCAAACCCTAAACCCTAATCCCTAAACCTCAAACCCTTAACGTCAGACCCTACATCTCACACCTTGAATCCTAAATCCTAACCCCTAGATCTTAGATTTTTTACCTCAAGCCCTAAACCTCAAACTTTAAATCGTACGCCCTGAACCTCAAACCCTACATCCTCTGATTCAGCTCTTTGCCCAGGACGTGGAGGCTGCTGCGCATCGCCAGGGCAAGGAGTTGACTTCCTTCTTTGAGCAGGCACTGTCGTTTGGGATTTAGTGTGGGGATTATATAGGTATGTATAGTGTTCAGGGGGTTGAATATAAGGATTATATAGGTGTGTACAGGGTTTAGGGTTGAAGGTTGCGGAATATTGTCTCAGCCACAGAAAGTCGAATGAAAAAGAGAGCGTGAAACTTCCGGCGTACGGATTTTGACTTCAAGATGCAGGGTTGTTGTGTTTACTTGCCATCCGATGCTTTCCAAGAGACCGCCAAGGGTGACCGTAAGTTTCTGGAAATAAGATCATGTCATAGCGTCTTAGAGACTTATGTCCCTAAACTATTCAAGTGATAACAGTCCCTTCATTTGGGCTTCTGGTGTCCACAGGTTTTGATACAAATTAGAGGTGACGGATTCTATAGATGGCGAATACATGTCATTTGGGGACATGGGCACATGAAGGGTAGCCCGGGTAGATCTTTACGTATGCATTCTTGGTTTGTTCGTCAGGCTTCTGTGTTGCCTTCCTACAACAAGCCATCCTACCCTAAACCCCAATTCCTAAACCTTAAGCCCTAAAAAGCCACAGTCACCACAGGCCTTCAACCTGCGACCCTCCAAGTGGTGCAATCAACATGTCACTTTTCCTAGTGCCGCTACCATTCATTACTATCACTGTTACTACAGCTAGTACTACTGATCGTGTTCTTACTGGTGCAACTTTTGTTATTATTGCTGGTACTAGTATTATGACGGTTGCTATTTTTCTTGACCGTTGAAGGTGCATGATACGTTGCACATTGTTCTTCGGATCTGAGGTAGCCCTCTTGTACACCGGTACTTGGAGGTTCGAGATAATTACATCCAACTTTCAAGTCGAGCACCTCTGCAGCAGTTTTAGGGTTTGGGATTTAGCGCGGGTCTCAACGCTAAACCTCAAGGGGCTTATTGTAAATTACTTCTAGTTGAGGTTATTCCCAGGTGTAAGCCAGCTCAGCCGCCTAAGAGGGTTATGATGGAACCATGAAGCCTAAACCCTAGCTACCGTCATGATTGGGTGATAGTCACACTGAACCCTAAGCCCTCAACCTAAACCCTTAACCCTAAACCCTAAACGCCTAAAACCCTAAAAGTCTCAGAGAAAACTGCGCCACTCCTGAGCTTCTGGCCATGCTTTTGCATAAAAGTCTCCGGCATGTAGGGGCGCGAATTGAATAACTACCAAAACCCTAAACCCTTAATCCCTAAACCCTGATGTTATGATCCCAGGTTCCTTAAATGTTATAGTACAGGGTATCTCAGGTAGACCTTACACCTGGTAGTATCCTGTAGTCTTTCATGAGTACTTAGGGTCTAGACTCCTTAAAGGGAGTTATATAGGGGAGTATGGTAGGGGTTCTTACGGGGGATGCTAGGAGTGTAGACTATAGCTCATACGTAAGGCTACTGTTTTGTGGTATGCTTTCTGAGTTCTAAATCGCCTTGCCTTGGGGAGGTATCAGGATCAACGGCTCTCAGTGACGAGTACGAGAGACTCGCCTCGGAGAAGGCTGGGTGTTGATGCACAACTGGCCCAAGTCTCTGTTGCAAAGATATTATGGGGGTTTCCCAAACTTCGTGGTACTTTTTTGGGGGGGGCCCCCATAATAAGGCCTCTTGCATTTGGGGATCGATAGTGGGGATTTCCGATTTAGGGAACTTGCCATACGGTTGTTTTTGTTAAAGTAGACTTGATGTGAAATCCAATCCACAGAATGTACCACAACAGCAGAATCCGTTTTTTGTTTAGGGGGCCAGCCCAAAACAAAGCATAATGTCGAGCGGCCTTCAAGAATTATTTCCCTTTTCTGATGAGACACCAAGTTCAGAAAAGGACGTAGCTTTTCAGTGGCCATGTATGAGGACCCTTCTTGTCATGAGAACCCTCGTCCATACATGCTCAGTATGAGGACGTGTTTCTTCCATGGACTCCATGAGCTAGGTGCACACCTAAGCAACCCTAACTTCCCTGAGCTAACCCCCTACAACTCAAACAGACCTGAAACCCTGGGCAGGTCCAATCACCATGCGAACTTCCAACCCTAAACCCTAAACCTACTCAGCAGCCTTGAGATCTTGTATATGGGCTACTGGTAAGATTAGGGTTATCAAGGGACCATGACGGGTGGACATGAGGATCCCTTTGGTAGTTAAGTGGAAATCCTTGACAGATTCCCTTATAGTGAACCACGTCCATTCCTTCTACGGAAAATATTGACAGTCATTCCGCATGACTTTGGCACGCCCTTGGCCATTTCGGTTTTTTGTCGAGGAAGTATAGTTTTTGGATCCAGCTACTGCCAGGTGGGTGCTTTGCACAAAGCTAAACCAAAGCTCCAAACCACAAACCTCAAACCGCAAACTCTGAACCCTGAATCCTAAACCGGTGTACCGGCACTTGAACGGAAAGGTCAGCTAACAAGGCACTGAGCTTCGAACTGACATGTCAAAATTTTCTAAGCCCTTCAGCCCAATGCCAAAGATATTGGCAGTGCATGCGCATGTTTTGTTGTTGGGGGTTTGAAAAGGCGTATAGCATCGGGGTAAGGGACTTTGCAGGGCATTTGTCATACCTCCGTTCCATCCCATAACCCGCACTTATTTAGTGTCTATACAACTTTGCCGGTCTTACCAAGAAGTTAAAGATAGTTTGATTGAAGGGAGAACCTTTGGAAGTGGGTTAATAGTGGGGATAGCCAGGAATAACTGGAGATATCATATGGCTTATCAGGGGCTATAAGACCCACGGACCTTAAAAGCAGTGTCAGGCAGGATTCTTCGTCTCTTCTGTAGGTAGGGAAAAGCCCAGCTACTGATCATGTCATACCCAATTTGCTCGTAGCTTTCATGTCTACATGCCTCGGTCGAGTCATGGTGATGCAAGCAATCACTTCCACCTAGAACCTAGCCTCATTTTAGATTCATGTTAGGCCCTCGCCAGTACTTCATTCATCGAGAAGATTAGAAGGAGAGTCGCAAATTTTGCCCGGGAATTGTTTGCCTGCAGGCCGTCCGAGAAGACAAAGCGCGCGACCTCTACACAAGGATTGATGGATCTGTGAGTATCGACACAGGAAGTTTCCCAGTGTTGTTCCCGCAGCGGGGATTTCATTATTTTGGGCGTGTGGAGGGTTCACTTGGTTGGCGTTTTTTGGGGGATTCAGGTCATTCAGGTCTTTGTTTTTGGCCAACGTGTATGAGTAGAGATTTGAGATGGCAGTTGCAAAGCTTAGGGAGTCTCTTTTTGGGGAATATAGTAGATCAGAGATATTTATGGCTCTGATGGTGGAAATGCTCACATCAAGATGGGAACCTTTGGCCCAGAGTCTGTAGGTGTCGTGAAGCAAATTCAGCACGTATTCGGAAGGTTTTTTCGTACGGTGATAAAAGATTTTTGCTTCTGACTGGAGTTATTATGTGTAGAACACTGGCAGTGGCTGCAGAAACAAAAGTTCAATCAGGACTCATTATTTCCTCCGTACGAAGAAACCTAGAAGCTTAAGGTACAGTCCTTGATGAAGAAATTTTGAGTGTGGGCTTCAATGGTAGCATGTGGCTTTGTTTGGATCGGTCCGCTTTACACATGTTGTGTGAGAATTTGTCAAAGTGTCATCATGACCTTGCTGGGGTCCCTGTGGAGCCACGGACCACAAAACAGAAAGTCCGCCGCATATCGGTGCAGAGTGCCCTAAGCCTTAAACACCCCCTTCAGGATCCAAGTGCACAAATATTGGGCTTTCGGTACCCTAAGGCCCCTTTGTTCTGGAAGTTGGACCCTTAGGGCCCTATGTTTAAAAGGGTTTCCTTGTGGATTTAGGGTAGCTTTTGACACCTCCACCTTTCTAAGCTGCAGGAGGGTTTAGGATTTAGGGCACTCACGACAAGGAGTTCTGTCATCTCAATGTGTTCCCTCGGGCCCTTTGCTGTTCTTTTGCAAGGGTGCAGGAGTCAACGTCCCAAAATTGACGAACGCCCGTGGTTGCTTTCAGAAATGTGCCATATCCACCTGCTGTAGAGACAGAACAGAATCTTTTGCCAGAGGTCCTAGAGTAGCTGCCACAGTTAGGGTCTGGGGCTCAGGCTCAGGGCTTGACATGCCCTGAGCTTCAAATACCTGACAGAAGATTCAACTCCATGTAGCTTGTTTCTCAAAAGTATGAGCTGCCTTCACGCTACAGAATATGAGGGCCCTGGTCTCATGCTTTCGGACATTCCAGCCAAATGTTCAATCCTAAAGCCTCAGGTCGAAAACGACATCCTAAACCCTCAACCCTAAACCCCAAAAAAGCTGAAACCCCAGACTCTGGTTGCTGTGCCTGTGAATGAGACTAACCCAGACCTGCGACTCGTGAACAAGAATGGGAGTCCCCAATGTAGAGCGCAACATTTTTTTCTTCCGTGCTAGAGGTACCCCCTCCCAAAAATCCTAAACCCTAAACTCTAAACCCTAAACCCTAGTCATTATGTCGTGCAGACGTAACAGGCCGTTGTAAAAAACAAAACCTAACCCCCTAAACCCTAAAGGAATGCCTCCTGTAAAGGAAGCGCGATGCCCAGAACGAGAAGAAGAGGATGTCCCAGCAAAAAGAGGAAGCGGAGAGGCGAGTTGCAAGGGCCCATGGGATGCTGGGGATATGTTTAGGTTTAGGGTTTAGGATTT
>CAJNIZ010045931.1:21048-42063 GCA_905231905.1 Symbiodinium pilosum
GTAACTGTCCTTAAAGGGGCCTTGTTAAGGGGGTTTCTTATAACTGCTATAACCCATTGTGGCAACAGTTACTGTAAGGGGGAATGACCCGAGGTTTAGGGTTTAGTAACCTATAGTCCAAACTCCATAAAGGGGGGTTGCATATACCCCAATAATGGAGAAGCAAATGGAAAAGAACATGGAACATGAAATGGAAATTGGGGTAGTTTACAGGGATAAGGGCTTAATATGAGCTGTAGTCTAAACTCGTTAAAGGGGGTTGCATATACCCCAATAATGGCGAAGCAAATGGAAAAGAACATGGAACATGAAATGGAAGCTGGGATTATGGGTTAGTGCACAGGGATTAGGGCTTAATAGGAGCTGTAGTCTAAACTCCTTAAGTGGGGTGGCATATTCCCCAATAATGAGAATAAATGGAAAGAACATGGAAAATCAAATGAAAACTGGGACTATGGGTTAGTTGATAGGGATTAGGGCTTAATATGAGCCATAGTCTAAACTTCCTAAACCAACCGGGTTGCATAGTGTAGTGGATTACAGGGAACCAGTGTAGGGGCTACTAACTGCAGTACTAAGGGTGATACTAGGGGTTTAGACTATAGCTTTTTCGAGCTATGGGCTAAAGTTGTGTAAGGATTATATGATCGTATCCCTAAATAAGGGGACCCCAATATAGACCCAAAAATATTATAGTCCTTATTATGGGACCCCCCAAAAAGGTGCCCCAAATTTTGGGATCTACCCATATAGGGGCAAAAAGGGGACTCGTAGGAAATGCTCTAGTCCAGCGCCCAGAAAAGGTTGCAGGGACAAATATAGTGTTCCAATGTTTTGCAGGTGAATGGATGTGTAGGGTTAAGTGTTGAGGTTTGCGGCTGCTGGGTCTAGGATTTACTTGGAACCCAGTTTTTTTGGGTGATGTCCCTTTCATTTTTCGTGTTGCGTTTAGAAAAAAGTTCCGTCTTCTTTGAAGCAGGCATGTCCGTCCCTTTCCAGCGGAAATGTTACATGATGAAGTATTTTAGAGGCAAATCAGATTTCCAGAAATGATTCTTTCTGCTCGTATGGCCTGAACCCTGCGTGTGAGGTACCAGGAGATGGAGTCTGGCCGTCGGGCTTTGCAGGCATGTGCCATCATTCTGAACAGCTTGGGAGTCTTTAAAAAAGTCAGGGCCCCCATGGATGTATATACCACAATATGAGGGTTCTTTGGGGGATATAAGATTTTTTTTGGGATATTGTAGGGTTCAGGGTTTTGGGCTGCCACCCCAAAATTGGAGAATCAAATGGACGAGAATGGACAATTAAATGGATTCTGGGAGTATATACGGGTTTGCCGGTACTTAAGGTGGAGTGGTGGACCGGACCCGACAGCTTTTCCTGTAAATAAACGTGCAGGGTACCCGTCAGAATACCTGGGTGGACTCACTAAAGTTTCTTTTGCTGATCTGATCCCTAGACCTTGAATGTGTACAGTGATCCCCATAACAGAGTTGGCTTCCTGCAATATCCACGCCCTAGCCTCAGTTTCGCCCGTTCAAAATCTAGGGAGTAGCAATCGCTGCATACCAATCCTAAAGAGTCTTCCACCCATCAGCCAAACAAAGCTTATTCTGTGGAGTATTCAAGATTAGGCGTGGGGTGGGTGTGCAGTGATTTGGGACCCTACACCCTAAACCCTTTACCTTAAGCCGGGTACTGTAGTCAGGCAAAGTCCCACATGCTTACACATGAAACTCTCAGCCTGAACTCGGCCAGAGCTGGTTTGGGATTTATGGTTTATGGGCCCAAAAAACTCGCATGTGTTTCTACTCGTGGTGCAGAAGTATTGTATGCCAAACCCCAGACCCTATTGTAGTCCTTTAGACCCATCCATTGAAACCTAAATCCCTTTCTACGTGTGTCTCTGCGCATGCGATTTGAATTTTCAGTCCCCCTCCACCCCCCCGTCTTCGAAGTGTGTGAACCCAATCTGTGGTGTGGACCCCATTTGGGATGGGGTAAACCCCCAAGAACCATGAATTCTCCGCCAAACCTTTCTAATCCCGGACCGCAGGAGCCAGACCACGACCACACGGGGGTTACCTCTATAAGCTCCCAATAAAATTCTGTGGTTCCTTTTCAAACTCGCTACGAATCCTCCAGAAGACTCTCCAACCTTTTGCGATCTGTTTACAGAAGCCAAAAAATCGAAAGCCATGAACCCTCTGTAAACTTTGTTAAAGCCTTATAGAAAACTTTATAGAACCCCTCTGTAAAAAGGTATTAAACTTCTATAAATCGGAGTTTAGGCTCTCATTTACGCCGCAAAATCCAGACCACAGGACCACAGGACCACGCGGGGGGCGGCAGGAGAGGGGGACCTGTGAATGCTGACGCAGGTATGCACACACACCCACACCCACACCCCTATTTGCTCGCATGCCTGATATCAGGCCCTACATCCTGAACCCCAAAGCCCTGAACCCCTAAACTCTAAACCCTTAAACCCCAAAACCCTAAACCCTTTTCTAGTCATTTAGGCCTTTCATTAAGCTCAAAGCTGCTCAGACGGAGTTCCTTCTGTTCCGCCTTTGCTCTGCTGAGCATGTAGCGGAGGCCAAGCCATGTTAGCTTGTCTCAAGAGGGATTAGGGCACAGGAGTTTAGGGTTTAAGGGGTATCTTTAAATTGTATTAGGATCCCTAGCAGGACCAGGATTTTAGGTGGGGATTACATGTGAGTTGCGTTTAGGGTTTAAGGCGTCGCTTGAGGGAGTTGAGGGAGTCACTGTTGTACGATCCCATCGTTTTGAGTTTTCTCTGGCTTTTGAAGGTTTTCTGCTACATATTACATATGTAGCAGGACCTTTGGAAAGGCTGGGGCTCAGGGACATTGGGAGGAAAGGGGCTTAAGGACTTCCACTTTAAGATTTAGGGTTCCATGGGCCCTTCTTTGTAAACCCTAAACCCCAAACCCTGAACCCTGAAGTCTAAACCCTAAACCCTAAACCCTGAACCCTAAACCCTGAACCCTAAACCCTAAACCGTAGCCCACACTCTAAGCTTCATGAGTTCATGGTTTGGGGCTCAGTGTTTCGAGTTGAGGATGCCGCCTCTCTGCCATTCAGTGGGCAAACGCTTTGGGTTTCAGGGTTTTAGGGTAATGGAAGATAAAATGGAAGCTGCCATACTGGGGTGCATATATATATATATATATTCGGTTTTTTTTATAGGGATAATGGACAAGAACATGGAAACTACTATTTGGGGTTTACGGACTTGGGTTCAGGGATGAGGGTCAGGCTTTGTATGCTAATTTGTGCAGCTGCAGAGGACCGTTGACAGGGACTGTGCCAATGTGCCATAGTAAGTCTTGCGTGTGGCATGTAAAGACACCAAGTTGCACATTGCAGTCGCAAGAGAAGATATGACATGCAAAACCTCAAACACTAAACCTTTGTTCGTGAACCCTAAACCTTAGACCCTAACCCCTAAACTCTTGGAAACAAAACGCTGGAATCCCTAAACGCTGATCCTCAAACCCTACTTTCCAAACTTGCAAATCCTGAGTTTAGAGTTTAGGGTTTGGAGTGTAGGTTTAGGGTTTAGCGAAACTCTTAAGCCTAACCCCTACACTTGAGAAACTCCGGGCCCTAACACCATAAAATGTACTCGTACATGCAAGCCTCAACTCCCAAAGTCTGAATTCTGGATCTTCGCAGTTTGTGGTTTAGAGCTTAGGCTCCCCGAACATTAGAACCTCCACCCCTAAGCTGAAATATTCCCGCTTTGGTATATTATAGTACAAGTGGAATATTTGGTATTACGGGTTGGGGGGGCTGAATACCAGGGGGAGGGGGTTGCTTTTCCCTAAACTCTTCAAGGCCCACATGTGCCTGCGCTACCCATGTTATCCTTATATCAGCCTGTATATCCCCATCCTGATACATGCCATATATCTCTCTATGTGCCTTATATGGCCTCATATCCCCCTTACAACCCTGCACCCACACTCTAATCCTTTATCTTCAAAAAAAACCTTATCCAGAATGCCTATACCCCGAACTTACCCTAATCCTGAATCCTGATACCTACACCCTCGTCCCGAAATCCTAATCTTCTAATCCGCAATGCCTAAACCATAAACCCTAACTCCCCAAACGCTTCAACCCTCAGCCCTAAACCCTCAACAGCAAACCCCTGAACCTTAAATCCTTTACCCTAAGCCCTAAACTCCTAAGCCTTGAGCCCCTACATAAATCTAAGCCCCTAGACCCTCAACAATAAGCCCCTGAACCCTAAATCCTTAACCTTAGACCCTAAACCCTAAACCCTAAACCCTAAACCCTAAACCCCGTGTGTTGCCTGCAGGAAGTGTCCTCCAGCCTCGCAGAGGCAAAGAATGAGGCTGACGCTGTCACGGCCGGGGCTCCCAGGAGTACAGGCATTCTCAGGATTTTGGGGTTTAGGGGTTCTAGGGTGGTTTAAGGGTTTAAGGGCGGTTTGGGGTTTTGGATTTTTGGGTGTAGGGTTTTGGGTTCAGGGTTATTTGAGCGTCTGTGTTACCCCAATGAAATCTAATGGAAAAGATGCGCGAAAATGACATGGAAGCTTGGGTTATGTAGGGGTTCATAGTGATTCTATGAGCTTCTGTCAATGTAAGGGTTGCCAAGGGACGCACCGCTTTTCGGACCGCTTCCTTGGTACATCACCCGAAGGAAGTGCTCTGATATGGCCTGCTTGCACTTTCCTCCGGCTTTATTTGGGGGGCTTATGGGGGCTTACGGCACAAAGTGTGTTTTTCTGGAGTTTGTATAAAGACAATCTCAGTATAGTAGGGTGCACATTGCATCTTCTACTTCATGTATTTGTCAGGGGTTAGTAGACCATTCCAGAAATCTGGGGTGTCGGCTGCTAGAAACCCTAAACCCTAAACCCTAAACCTTTTTTGTTGGGCATGATTCTGTGCGCTTGTTTCCACGGAGTTCAAAACGGTCAAAGTGTGGGCTAGACCCATGATTAATAAACCACCTTCTTTTAAGGGCCTTGATATTAGGATTCCTATTATAATCCCTATTAAGGGGAGGGGGTTTATCACTCAGGGGTCTACATTAGGCCTTTTTTAATGAAGAAAGAAGCTCCCTTCGCTGGTAGGTCTACCATTTGTATCATCTTGACCGTGCTCTTGGTCTTGGTAGTTTGCGTCAGTTGCATGTTGGTTCTTTGCCTATAAACCCCATATATAATCCCAGTTTCCATTTCATGTTCCTTTTTTGTTTTCAATTTCATTTGATGCCATTGTTGGGTATTTGCCCTAAGCCCTAAACCACCGAGGTTGGGGCTTAGGGTCTGGAGATGTTGAGTTCTAAACCTGAAGTTGAGTATCCAAAAAGACTGATCCAACCGAAGCAGGGTTTAGGCGTTAGGGCTTTTAGGGCTCCCTGCTCAGACCTGAACCGCAAATACTCTTCAAAAACCCTTAAGTTCACCGGGTGTCTCGCCAAGTTGCCTCTGCAGAATCCTGTAGACACTGAACCCTGAACCTTATTGCCTAAAATCCTAAACAGGTCCTAAACCCTATAGGATTCCCAGTCCGGACCCCGCAATGCCTTCGTGGCCCTGAATTGTCCAAGGGCCCCACGAAAGAGCAACTTGCACAGCTCCCTCGGGGAAGTCTTGTGAGAACCCTAAGACAGATTGATGGTTTCAACCGGTTTACGCTACTGTCTAGGGTTAGGGGTTCAAGGAAAAAAACGGATCCCAAATTGATACCGATAGACAATGCAGCAATGCCCCCCCAAATACAATATAAGGGTCCTGTGCAGCATCCCTTGACGTTTAGTTTTGTTTGCCCCACTTGCCTGAGTCCCCTTAGAAAAATGCAGAGTCTTAAGTGTTTAGGGTTTGTACAGTCGCTACAGCCGGAGCATTTGCTACATTGACATTGGGGCCTTCGGGCTTAGGGTTGAGGAACCCAAAGTGCCCAATAAACTTCAATAATATGCTTCGTTCCTTCATCAAGGGGCACTGGCTCCTAGGTAGGGCACCTTACCGTACCTACTTTAATTTTTCCACCCCGATACCACCATAAATCCTCAGGTTCTCCATATGTAGCCCCATAAACGTCCCTACATCAGCCATCCCAAACCCTAACCCCCTAAACCTAAAACCCAAACCTTAAACCCTAAACCCCTATCCCCCTTAAGTAGATAGAATTGGGTATATCAGAATAAGATCCCCATATATCCCATATTCTATCTACTTAAAGGGGACCCTAAACCCTAAACCCTAAATAGTGGGTTCCATTTTCTTTTCCATTATCCCCATATAATCCCTATATAACCCCTTTAAAGGGACCCATATTCTATCTACTTAAGGAGTATTGGGGCCTTGGGGAAGAGCCCGCCCGAGGCTGAGCGTGAGGCTACGGCGCAGAAGCTCGGCGATGCGGAGCAGGACAGCACGGAGGCGCTTCTTCAAGACGGTTTAGGGTTTATAATGGGGCTATATAGGGGTATATGGGGCTTTTTAGGGGTTATATAGGGATAATGGAAAAGAAAATGGAAATTACTATTTAGGGTTTAGGTTGAGTACTGCCCCCACCCAGTAACAGTCTATATTAGGGGTCCTATTACTGTTACTGAGGGGAGGCAGTACCCAAGGTTTAGGGCTCAGGGTTTAGGAGTTCCGCTCAGGGTTTCGGATTGGCCTGTTTAGGATTTTGGGTTTAGGGTTTGGGATTTGGGGTTGAGGATTTGGAGTTTAGGGTCTAGTGTTCAGGACCCGATTGCCTAAGGGGTCTCCGCATAACGGGGTCCGTGGTTAGACCTTGAGGACGTTAGGGACCCCTATGAGGCCTTCAGGGAGTCCTTCAGGGAGTCCTTAACTATGGGTCCCCCTTGCATGGGTCTTAGGAATTCCTAATTCAGGGTTCGTACGAAGTTCAGGGTGCCTTGGAGATGGTTGCAAAGAATGGTGAGAACCTTGTAGGCATCATTAATGCGCATGTCCTGAGTCACGGTACATGCATCTCATTGCATCTTTCGAGGAGACAACGTGCTGTTGCGACGCTGGGAGACCTTATGCCGGGCCACCCCTTGGCGTGGCAGGACGTGGAAAGCGCAAAGCGCTATTGGTACGCTGACACAGAGGTTTTGATCCGGGGCCGCTGCCGAATGTGATGGTTCTCTTCACGGAGGATTCCGTGCATTTTTTTGCATACCTTCACATAAAGCTCAGAAGGATATTGACGTTTATGTGGCCTTCGGTATACATTACTGGGACACCCTCATGAGTAGGGTTAAGCGTTGGGGTTTTGGGTTATAAGGTGGAGAGCTATCCAGGGAGCCCAATAACTAAATGAGGGGAAAACCTTGAACCTATTTTTTCTTCCCTGAACCCTAAACCCTAAACCCTAAGCCCTAAACCCTAAACCCTAAACCCGGGTGAAGCTAATGCAGGATGACATTGAGCACTGTAAGGGTTGTGGACAAAGGGTTGGTGCTTACATTGCACAACTGCAGACCATGATGGAAACGATCACGGCCACGGACATTGAGGCCTTGCAAGCTGTTCAGGCTCTGTTAGCCGCCTACGAAACTGAAGAAGTGGACGAGAGCCGACCGGACAAGGCGGATGAGTTTGCTCGAAAATGGTTTACAAGGTTGAGAGCCCTTCTCCGGAGCCCGCATGTGGTAGAAATTGAAAGCCAGGGCGAAGAGATTGTCAATGAGCAGGCCGGGGTCATGGAGGGTATGCAGGAGGAGGTCACCCAGCGCAGGCAGGAAAGGGCGAGACTGGCACAGAGGGAAGAAGACCGGGTTATGCGAGAAGCCCTGGCTGAGGCAAGTGGTTCGGGGTCGTCAGGAAGTGCCGTTGTGACGACACAGAGCGAACAGGGAAGGGTACAAGAAGTGGCGGTATGGCATCCCTGTGCAACCGGGCCAACCGGTAGCAGTTTGCGGAGGGAATATGGAAGTGGCCATCCAGCTCAACGTGGTACGGTTTGCGCAGGGATCGGGTCCAAACATGAAGAGTGACCGGGGTTCCTCTACACGACCGTCACTCACAGGCACAGCTGGAAACATGGAGGGACCAGGGTTGACAGGGTCGAAGGGACGACATGCGGAAAAAGAAGTTGCCTCGAAACAGGGCAGGGTTGCAAGTGCCGAGAGCGAGCACAAGAGAGAGTTTGATCAAGATGCTGCACGAGGGCATGATGGGCTGCGCAAGGAGAACTGAGAGAGGGCAATGTAAAAAGTGTGCAGTCTGAGGGATGCTCATGTGGTAAGCCCTCCTACAGGGTTGTAAGTATCCTGTAACGGAACAAATCTCTCTAGAACCCTTTGCCGAGCCGGGCAGACGAAAAGTCCGAAGGGCTGTAAAAAAAACCCTAAACCCTAATCCCTAAGCCCTAAGCCCTAAACCCTAAGCCCTAACCCCTAAACCCTAAGCCCTAAAGCCTAAACCCTAACTTTTTTTAAGTAAGGGATGTCGATTGGACTCCTTGCGTACTGGAGCACCTTCAGCTCTAAACCTTGGATATCGCCCCGCAGTCATGAACAGCTGGGTAATGTTCATAAGACCTAGACTTAAAACTCCTTAAAGGGGGTTATATATATATAAGCAAATGGAAATTACTATAATGGGTTATACAAGGTTTAGGGTCTAGAGTCTTAAGTCCTTAAAGGGGGTTATATAGGGGATCATATAGGGGACGACTATAGGGGCTATTAAGGGGGATATTAGGAGTTTAGACAATGGCTCATAAGAATAGTGCATAGAGGCCGTAGTATGACCCCTATTATAGACTGTGATTGAGTGGGCGCAGGACCCAACCTAAACCCTAAACCCTAAACACTAAACGCCTAAACCCTAGACCTTGCAGGGGTTTCGGTGGTTGGCATGCGTAGTGTTAGACAGAAAAAGGGTTAGAGAACCCCTCATCCCTTTAGCTTCGGCATGGTTTAGGCTTGAGGGTCTAAGATTTATGGTTAGGTTTGCCAAAAGATTCTGGTAACCCAGCCTCCCAAAGTGGGGTTGGGGTTACCCTAAGCCCTCAACCCGAAACTGCATACCATGCTTAGCAGTTTTGAAGTTTTTTTGAGTCTAGGAGTGGTTCCCGGCAGGAGTATATGGGTGTTTGTTGGGTTCAAAGCTCCCGAAAATTGGGTTTTTTTTTTCGATGTTTTTCGGGTACCTAGGATAAGGATCATACATTTTTTGGCTATGTTGGGGCCGCCGTTTTTTTTTGGAAAATGCCATCTCATGAATTTAGGGTGAAGGGTTTGGGGTTTATGGGGTGTAGGTGTTTGCGGAAGTAGAAGCTTGGAATGTTCGTGAGACTGTTGGCACGGTTTGTGTAGTGCCCTAAACCCTAAACCCTTCGTGCCTTCGTTTCTAGAGCTCGCACCAATCACGAAGGCACCTCGGGAAGGTGTATGGGGTTCGCAGTGCTGCCTTTGGGTTTACTAGACCCTGCCCCAAATCCCAAACCCTAAACCCCCTAGACCCTCAACCCTTGCTAGAAAAGCTTTGGAGGGGGGACCATGGGTCAAGGTGGATCTGGTGTTGTTGGTGAGTGGTCTGGGTTCAACGATTGGGGTTTAGAGAGCAGCCCCAGTGTTCAAGGGTTGGGTGTAGGGTTTAGGGTAACAGGTCTGTGGAGTTTTGCACGGGTAGGCTTATGCGTTTCAATCGAAGGATGCAGGGCTGGATCATTCTTGAGCTCGTTTCAAAGGCTAGATATCAAAAATCATGCCTGAAGTGGGCTGGCGGGTAGTATTCAATAAAGCTTACGCAACTCCGAAAGGGATCCGCCTAGTCACGAAGTCGCTACAAAACTTGCAGATAATCTTTTGGGTAAGCCAACCTCTATCATGTGATAGGGTCCTTGTTATGGGGGTTGCGGTCCCTAAGCCCCAGGCCTTAGATATCCCTGTATAACCCCTTTAAGTCCCCTTTGTTTGATTCAGGCTACACAAGCCTCCATGGAGGCCGACGAGAGCTCAGTCCACCCTTTTGCAGCTTCAGGGTTGGCTTTACCTACTGGTGCTTAAGGGGGAGTTAATATTGGTACCCCTAAGCCCTAAACCCTAAGCCCCAACACCCAAAACCATTCTAGGGGTATATATGGGGCTTATACATGGATTATTGTAAGATGTTGTAAGGATCCACCCTCGTAATCTCCCTTAAGCACCAGTAGGTTTCGGGGTGTAGGTTACAGAGCACTTCGGAGTGTACGGCTTGTTTAGGGCTAGGGGGACTTGGTAAGTATATTCATAACCTCTAGAAACCAAGTCACCAGCCCAGCAGCTATCCTTCTATCTTAATCGACTTATGACTCTCCCGGAAGAGCCAAGGATTCCAGGCTTTGTCAACCCTGAGCCCTAAACCCCAAAACCTTAAGCCCCTGAACCCTAAACCCTGAATCCTGATCCCTGAAAGCTGAGGTTTGCTAGTGATGGAGGGTTCGGGGTATGCTTTTTGTGGTTCGCCTGAGCTCTAGTATTGAAATGCTGGATTAAGCATGGCTTCGGCAAAATGTGCCTCAGCACCTAAAGACCATGAAGCCAACATGGGGAGCGTTCGTTGTGCGGTGGGAGTACACATGATGAGGATGAGTATTTTTTTCGTTGTTTATGAACCCTCACAGAACCATCGAAGACACCGTGTGCTCGCTTGTAGCCTTGCAAATCAGCATGGAGTTCTATGCAGCACAATGACTTTCTTAAGGAACTCAAGCCAAGTTCCTACTATACGGAAACTCAACTACGTATTATATACCTAAATTCTGGCCTCTTAATTGGTAATTTCCCAAAATAAGGGGACCCAATATAGACCCCAAAATACTATGGTCCTTAATATGGGGACCCCCAAAAGGGTACCCCTAATTTTGGGAAACCCCTAATTCTTTTAACAGGAACCCAGTAGGTTGTCCTTTTCATCCCTGTAAGCCCTGAAATGAACTTCCTGCAGTCGCGTTAAATCCCGAGCCCGACCTTAAGCCAAGAACCCCCGCCTTGAGCTCCTGAACCTTACATAACCCTGTAGATCCTGCTATATCCCCAGATATCCCCAGCTATCCTTTCAAGCCCTAGACCCTTAAAACGCCCTAAAACATGAAGAATCCCAAGCGCTACAACCGCAAGCCCTAAACAGCCTAAACCCGATTACCCCAGACCCTCGGCCCTGAGAACGCCCAAGCCTTGAATATATGCCGCCTACATCCCTGCATATTCCGAGGCTCCCCGAACCCCAAACCCGGTATTATCAGATACGCCCAGATCTAAATTTCAAAAATTCTAAGCGCTAAACCTTTTAAACCCTAGACCTTCGCTCCTAAACCCTAAATCCTAAATCCTAAACCCTAACCTCTAAATCCTAAACCCTAAGCCCTAAGCCCTAAACCCGAACCCTAAAGCCTAAACCCTAAGCCCTAAAACCTGATTAAAAAAGTGGGACCTTAGAGCCTCTGCTCCCAGGAGAGGCTGGTCTCCACCGCGCGGAGAGAGCTCGAACAGTTGAGCCCCGAGCAAAGCCAGGCCGCGAGCTTCACGCTTGAAAGGGTTCAGGGTTTAGGGTTTAGGGTTTAGGGCTTAGGGTTTAGGGTTCAGGGTTTAGGGTCTAGGGTTAGGATGGGTTAAGGGTCTAGGGTTTAAGGGTTGAGGGTTTAGGGTTGAGAGTTTAGAGTTCAGGGCTTAGGGTTAAGGGTTTAGGATTTAGGGTTCAGGGTTTAGGGTTTAGGGTTCAGGGTTTAGGGTTTGGGGTTAAGATGGGTTAAGGGCCTAGGGTTTAAGGGTTGAGGGTTTAGGGTTGAGAGTTTAGGGTTCAGGGTTTAGGGATAAGGGTCTAGGGTTAAGGGTTTAGGGTTTAGGGGTTCAGGGTTTAGGGTATATACCGGGATTATACTGGCATAGCGGAAAAGACAATGGACATTACTATTATATCGGGGTTACATTCGGGTTTAGGGTTTAGGGCTCAGGGTAGAAGGCGTAGAGAGGGAAAGAGAGAGAGAGAGAGAGACAGAGAGATAGATAGCTAGATAGATAGATAGATAGATATATACATATGTATAATAATATGACATGATATAAAGGCACGTACATACACGCAGGATTTAGAGTTGACGGTGTCTAGCATGTACATGGGTAAGTGGGGGGTATATAGGGCCATGTAGGGATGTATGAGCCATAGTCTGAACTCCTAGTATCCCCATAACCCCCTTTAAGGAGTTTAGACTATAGCTCATACAGTGGTTCTGGGCATCGTGGTTTAGGGCTTTGGGCTCAGGCTTCAAGGTAGAGCCTTAGGGCTTAGGGTGTAGGGCTTAGGGTTGAAAGTACATGTCCCAATATTAAAACCCCCCCACTCCCCCAAACAGTGAGGTCGCATAATGTGGTATACATTGCTGTTTGGGGAACATTCATATTTCGGGGCTGGGTGGGACTTAAGTAGTAAGGGGAGGTGACGAACTCACAACAAAATTTTGCGCAGGCAGGACATTGGGAACGATGGCCTGGTTCGGCGGTTTTTTGCCTCAAGTAATCTCCTTGGCGCTTAGCTAGGACCTTAGACCCTTAACTTGTTGAGGTTCCCTATATTCCTGTTACAGGTACCTCCAAAGATAACTTTTAGCAGGGGCGCTAAGTGCCATGGTGTAATGTAGTGGCTTAAATACGTAACAACCCTATGGTCCTACAATTCCTTGAGGCTTACAATTCTCGTCATCCTCTAAGTACTGCCACCAAGTGGCGTGTCGAGTGTACAGCTTTTTCCTAGTCATACTTTGTCAATTATGCCGTGAGATGTCTCAAAGCACGGGCTTCAGGGACCCTCAAAAATTGCTTGGATGAGTTGTCACTTTGCGACACCTCTTCAGAAAAAACGTGGCAACACGTAAAGCCATGAGACATCCAATCAAAAAGGTGTCTGTCAAAGTTAGTCTTTCCTTGCGTATTTAATAGGAGACCCCTGAAACGATTTTCGATTTTGTGCTGAACCAAAATCGTTTGATGGCTGGAAATCTGCTCATAGTTTTCAGAGGCCCCTGGACGCCATATACGCTCGAAAAACAGAAGCGCTAAATCCTAATCCAACTCATCCAACACATCCAACTAATCCCCAAACCCTAGACCCGTAAATCCTTGTTTCAGGATTTTGACTCTCCGGTTGAGCTTGTGGCGGTTCGAAGCCTTCAATTGGAATCCAAACCCTACGCCTAAACCCCAAATCCTAAGAACCCTAAACCCTAAACTCCTAAACCCTAACTCTCAAAGCCTAAGCCTAAAACCCCAGATTTTAAGAATCCTGAACCCTTAGCCCTCAACCCTAAAAACCCTAAAAGCCTTAAATCCTAAATCCTAAAAACCCTAAAACCCTAAACCCTAAAACCCTAAACCCTAAACCCTAAACCCTAAAGCCCTAAACCCTAAAGCCCTAAAACCCTGCGAGGTACGTGCGGAGCTCGAGTCTGCCCAGCGGCGACGTGAGGCCGGATCATGAACTGTGGTCTAAACTTTGTAACCGGGGATGATGTAGGGGATAGGGGTAAGGGTTTAGGGTTTAGGGCCTAAACTCCTCAAAGGAGGGTTTTTACAGGGATTATGTAGCGGAGTACTGTACAGGTTATTTGGGGGAAATTAGGAGTTTAGACGATGGCTCTCATGATTTTGCGACAGTTTAGGGCTGAGGGTCCAAGGTTCAGAGTGTTGGGATCAGTTGGGGTTTCGGGTTTAGGATTTTGGTTTCAAGGTGTCGGTCGCTTCATTGTGCTTTCAGGTTGAGGATGGCTGTACTGACCTATTCTTTTATTGCTTACCCGTTGCAAGCTTCCTACGTCCCCTATGACGGTTATAATTGGGTTATAGCTACAATGATATCTAGGCTACAGGTACCCTGAATTCTGAAGTTCCAAGTAGGGATCTAAGGCAGCAGATTTGGACCATTCAAGATTTTGGGCTTAGGCTTCAGGGATCAAAGGGTGGTTGTCAAAATTATGGTCCCTTTTTGGGTACCCTAAATATTAGGTGCCGGCCGTATTATAATGGTGATCCAAAAGGGGACCACAATTTTGACAAAGCCATAATTGTGACAACCACCCAAATATATCGTGAGCAGCGGATTTCGCGTTTTGTAGCTCTTGGGAAATATCTCTTCCGATATTTCAGACTCCTACAGTGGAGCATTGGGTGTGGTCTGCATGTAGAGATTAGTGCAAGCATTTTGTAGAGGTCAGAGTTGGAAGTGTCGGGGAATGATTTGGAGTTTAGCGACTGGGATGTGGGTATTAAAGGGCCTTGGTAAGCCTGCAGTGGGAACAAGGCCCCCTACCGTCCAACCCCATGAATCACATGAAGACTTGAACCACAACTTTTCTCCCTGAAACCAAATGCTGCGCATTGAGCCCGAAATTTTCACCAGTCACTCTCCAGGCTCTCCCAACACAACCTTCGGTAACTATCTTCTAGCCCCTTTTACATCCCTGTATGGGCAATCAAACCTTGAAATTCCCTATTAGCACCGTACAGAGAGTAGATTAAGGGGCTAACTCCTTCACGGTCCCTCTTACATAGCCAGGCAGCTTAAATCCTTATATTCCTCATATTCCCCCTTAAGTAGATAGAATATGGGGTATATGGGGATATCATTATAATATACCCCGTCTCGTCACCTTGCGTAGGAGCTCTCCACCCTGGCAGACCTGGATGACCAGCGGCGCCAGCGTCTGGAGGGGCAGGCCTTTAGAAGTAATCTCCTGGAGGTATACAGGGATGCGTAGGGTTGCGATGGTTGTATAGGAGTATGTAGGGGAATGGAAAAATGGAAAGTACCATGTTTGTTTATGTTCTTCAGGTTTTAGGGCTTAATAATCTTCACCACCCACCCCCAGCCCAGCAATAAATATTTCCGCTGATGATATATATACACCTTAAACCCTTAGCCCCAAGCCCCCGGGACCCTTGGCGGCTTTTCCGGTTTGGATGGTTTTCTGAGGTGCGGGGACCCCGGGAGGCGGCACTAAGGGCACTCCCAAGCCCGACGAGCACCCGCACATCTCACGGGGTGACAGTGCCCTCGTCCTTGTCACGTTGCATTTTGAAGTGGCAGTCCCTTCCAGCCTCGCCCACTCTGCCATTCCAGTGGTCCCACCTCATCCACCCCCTGGCAATGCGTCGTGGCATGTGCCGGTGTAGAGCTTGCTGCGCTGTGTGCCTCTCAGCTCACCCCATGTTTGTTTTGTTCCTTCTTCTTTTTGGCGTCGGCAGCTAACTGTTTCCATGCGGTTGTCTCGGTGCCTACTCCACAGCTGCCACAGGTTGCTTTTTTTCAACTTGCACATTGCGGCTCAGGGTGTAGGGTAATCCTAAACCCTAAACGCTAAACCGCGTCTCTGCTGGCCGCCTTGCAGCTTGCTGCTTGTTGGTGTTCTCAGTTGCACAGGTCGAAGCTTATTGTTTTCACGTCGCCGCCTTACAATCCCGAAGCTTGCCATGTGTTTGTGGTCGCTGCTGCTCGCCCTGCAGCTTTCGACTTGTTTGGTGTTCTCAGCTGCTCGCCCCGCAGCTTCCCTTCTTTCAGCCTCCCACTTGCCGTTCCCGGAGCTGGCAAGGTATTCCGGCTTTCGCTGCCCGCCCTGCAGGTTGCAACTTATTGGTGTTCTCAGCGGCATGCCCTGCGGCCTCCTTTTTTCATGTTTCCGGGTGCCATTCTTTGCTGCCTGTCCTGAAGCCTTGTTAGTGACTGTTAGTGGTCCCAGCTGCACGCCCCACAGCCTCCCGTTTTCATGCTACCGACCCGTCCCGTAATTTGCCACATGGTGGCATTCTCGGCTACCCGCCCTGCAGCCTGACACTTGGTGGCGCCCAGAGCTTCCCTTTCTAATGGATACCGGCCCATCTTGGTACTTGCCACGTGGTGCAGGTTGCTACTTGTTGGTGTTCAGCTGCACGCCCGGCAGCTTGCCGTTTTCATGGCTACTGGCCAATCCCGGTACTTGCCACATGGTGGCATTCTCTGCTGCCTGTCCTGTGCAGCGCTGGCAACCCACACCTTCCGTTGCCAGCTCCACATCGCTGCATGCCCCGCAGCTCGCAGCCGCGCCTCGGCTATACACTTCGATGCCCGCCCCGCAGCCGCACTTCGGCTTCATGTCGCTGCCCGCCCCGCAGCTCACAGCCGAGCCCCGGTATATATACATGGGTGCAGGGTTTAGGGTTTGGAGTGACACGCTGTTCGTGGTAAATCAGGAACGTATATATAGATATAGATATAGATATAGATATAGATATATATCTATATTTAGAGGCATCCCAATATAACTACTTGTATTCCTGGTGGTCCATATTAGTGGTGGGGTCTTGATCCCGAGAGGTTCTGGGCCTTGTTTTTGAGAATAACTGTTTTTTGGGGTTCGGGTTTTTGGGGGGTTTAGGATTCATGGACTGAGCCATGGGCTCCCGTACTCCCCCCTTCAGTTTCCCCTTAATTAGCCTTAACTAGCCTTTGTTGCTCGAAAGTAACTTCAATCGAAGGGCAAGGGGGTGAGGGTAGAATGGGGGGGTGCTGGTAGGCTGCATCGCTTCGCGACAAGCTTGCTGTCCTGGAGGCGAAGAGGGTTGGGTGTATCTGGATGCTAAGTTTTCAGAACGCATGCCCACCCCTGCGCTAACATCCACGCCCCACAAAGGGCCTTACAATGATACGTGTCCTGATTGAAGGCGCCATATGAGCGATAGTCTAGACTCCTTAAAGGGCGGTATATAGGGGATTATATCGGGGATTATCTAGAGGGCTACTATAGGGGTTAGTAAGGGGGTAACTAGGAGTTTAGACTATGGCTCATGTTAGGTTGGACATTTTTTTTTGAAGGTGTTTTTTGCCCTCGAAGTTGAATTGCTGTGTTGCAATGGAAGAAACATTGCATGGCCTCAAGGGTTGAGAGTTTAGGCGGTTTTAGGGGTTAGCCTATCCTGGGTGGTGCAACTCGGCAACATATCCTCTACGGAGAGTTTGGGGTCTTTGATACGCCTTGAGGTATTTTCGCCGCATATTTTCTGATGTTGCGATTTTCTTGTGCGCCTTTCTAGAATAAGGGTTCTTGGCATGTAACTTGACTGCAGTAAGCGCTTGACCTAGAAATTATTAGCAAAAATAGAAGCCTGAATGAATACAACTATTGACCTTCCATATCCTTCTAGAACTCTAGTGCAATAGAACTCAGTAGCTTATTCTAAGTTATGTCCTTCAACTGCAATTTTAGTAACCCCTTTATGAATCCAGTGTCCATCTCTTCTTCCTTTCCTTTTTTCCTTTTTTCTCATTTCATCGTCCCCTACTCCAGAGGCCCTGAGCCCTGAACCACATATCCCCTAAATCCTAAACCCCTACAGAATCTGTATAACTCCGTACCCTCTAATTTAAATCCTTCGGCCTGTTTTAGGTTTTTTTCCAGCATGAAGAGTTTTTAGGGTTTGGGCCCCGGTAACAGGGTAGTTCCATAAATCAGGTTCAGGGTTTAGGGCTGAAGGGAGATGACCTCAATGTACTGCAATCCCTTTTTTGAAACCCTCCTTCATGGGGGGGCGCCTAAGTGCTGCGAGGAGAGGGTAGCCATGCACCTACCTCCCTACACATCCAGAGTGGACCCTTTCAATGGGGGGGACGGGGTGGAACAGGGTCCATGGCTTGCCGAGAAAGAAAGCACTCGCTCCGAATATGAGCCATGTGAGGGTCAATTGAACACCTCCAGAAATCAGGAACACCGCATGTGCGTTCAGAATGCTCCCAAAGTCCTTGAAAACTTTCCGCAGTCTACATAGGTACAGAGGCTACTATTATCAAACTCAAAACCTCATAGCGCTCCTCTAAGGGGTTCCAGTGACTTGCTGGCTCCCCGTGACCCTTCAAGCACTCTGAACCGCAAACCTCTTGATGTCTGTGGAAGCATGGTGAGGCCCTGACATGTCGAACAGATTGCAAAGGTGATCAGCAATCCCTTGAGTGTTTCGCCGACATTTCTTGCCAAGCTTCACAAATCTCGGAATCTGCTCAGCCCAAGTGGGTATGCTACGGCGGCCTGCCCACACGTCTCAAAAGGAGCGCAAAGCCCTTGAAGCGGCAAAGCGGCAGCAGATGCATGGCTAAATCTGTGCTGGCTTGGACATCGTTCGAGTAAAGCAATCTGGGTTGCTGTTAAAGAACTTAATCTAAGTTTCTACATTGGGGAAATCCTATTATTCACAATATATACCTGTTATGGTAACTTAATTTTGCTTCCTTAACAACAACCCAGCAATGGGACAAAAAACCAAGCTTGGTGGTACCCGGACAGCTGCGCCTGCGCGCCCGCCGTGCATTTTCTTCTTGGACAGTTCGGCGCGGGTGGCAGGCCTGAAAAACCGTCAATCCTGGTATCCTAGATCCTTAACCTTGAGCCTACGCCCGAAAAGCAAATCCCTGGTGACAAATCCCAGACCCTCGTTCCCGAGATTTCGCAGGCAGAACTGGAGCAGGTGCGCCAGGAAGCCAGGAGCGTCGCAACTAAGGGTTTTACATACTGGCGCTTAGGGAACCCTCTCCACAAAGCGAGTGTATATATTTTTATATGTATATTCTCACATATCCTCCCAAGTTGTTTGCAAACCCTTAATTCGTTGGTGTTTGAGGGACAGTTATACGGGGGGTCTATGAAGACTATTTTAGGGTTCCATTGCCCCACTCTTCTGTAAGCCCTTCAGCAGCGGTAACTTCAGGTTTGTCAGGGATTTTGGGGTTACAGGGGCCAAATTATAAAGAAGCTATGATTGGTCCAAATACTACTTCGAGGCTCAGGGCGCTTAGCAAGTAAATTTTGATGGTCGCGCAGTTTACGCCGTTTTTGCGACTTCGAGCGGCTCACGGTTTCCTGGCCTTGATGTTTTGTTGACACTTGCGAAATTGAAGCTCTCAAGCATTCCGTGGCTCTTAAATAGCCAGACATGTATTCAAATTTTTCATCAGCGCCTGGGCGCGCTCCTTTGTCGTCGCTTCTTTTCTTCGCCATCCTCGTTTGTGTGTGGCCGGCCTGGGGCATGGTGCGCGGTGTGGGTCTCAGGGTTCGCGTGAGGATTGAGTACTAGTCGGGACGGACACGAGACCGCTAGTTTGGGACTCCAGAAGTCTTGATGTAAGCTATATTCAGGAGCAGAGCGGAGGATGACAAAAATAATTTCAGGGACAGGTGATGATGCTCCCTGAGACTTGCACCTTAGATTCAAAGCTAGGGCATAAACAGACCTTTATCCCAGCGGATTCATCTTGAAACTTTAGACGATGAAGGCTTAGGGCTTAGAGCTTGGGGTTTAGGGGCTAGGGCCTAGAACCTAAACCCAAACCCTAAACCTTCATCATCCCTAAACCTGAATCCCTGTGAATCTCGCGCAGCATTCTGCGCAGGAGGGACCTGGACCTGAGCCCCCAGCAGTGGGAGGAGTTCCGCCAAGCCCAGGAGTGGGCTAAGGGTTTACGGTTCAAGGGTTTATAGTCCCCCTTAAGTAGATAGAATATGGGTTATATGGGGATCTTTCTCTAATATACCCAAAGCCATACTCTATCTACTTAAGGGGGACTATAAAGTTTAAGATTTAGCGCTTATGGGTTTGGGTTTGAGGCTTGTAACAAGGTTAATGTGAAGAGCTCTACAAAAGTATATTTTGATGAGTTCTCAGCCGTTACGGAGTGGAGCCAGGTGAAGGGTGCAGTCGCTGGAAGGTGGGCTTTATAGGGTCAAGGGCTTAGGGACCATGGCTTTGTAGGTAGATACTGAGCGGAGAATTCCTACACCTAGCGTGAATCTGTGTGGCAATAATAGTTCTCGGGTCCTTTTGTGTATTCATAATGAGGGTGATGGTATCTTGGGGGTGTACTCGGGGGACCGGGGGATCTCTATTGTTGGAAATGCCCATGTGGCCGATATGCGTTATTTTACGCCGCAGCCCGAGGTTCCAAAGCTTCATCCCAACGGCAAGCACCTCAGAGCCGTCGCTGGGACTCCCCCGCATGAAGAGCCACCCCAAGCCCCAAAGCTCAAATCCTACACCCTGAGCCCTAAATGGTAGTCCCTAAACCTTTGACCCTGAGCCTTAAATCCAAAACCCAAAACCCCCTGTTATTTCGTGTGTTGGGCGCGACAGGAGGAAACCGAGCGGTTGACCAGCGCTAGCAGCCAGCAGGCCCGGAAATGTGGAGGGTTTACTTTTGGATTTAGGGTTGAGGGTTCGGGCTTTGGGTTTTACGGTTTAGGGTTTCGGCTTTAGGGTTGGAGGGCTTACGTGAAATGATGGTTCGTCAACTTCGTATGCCCAACAACGGCCATTTTGAGCCCAGACTTATCAATTCAATCTATTTTCCAGGCAGAAATGTAGGGGCCCATGAACCTATGTGGGATTTCATGTTTGTTTGGGGAGACCCGTTTTATGTCTGTTTGGATAGTGGACGCATGGTATCCGCTTGATCAAGATTTACTTGGGCTTCTGTAGTTGTCCTGCTTGCTTGGGCCCAGGGCTGAGGGTTGGGGGTTCATGTTGATGCCGTTGTTCCTCAAGTTTCAGGATTTCCGGATTGAGGTTTCAAAGTGTAGGTGTGAGGGTGGAGGGGGTTTGGTACTTTTGTTAACCCGAGCTCTTAACCTTAATTAAAGACAACAAAACCTACATCAGAATGGAAACATTCAGATATGTATTCCCTGTATCTTATCATTGTTGTTCCCCAAGACCTAAGCCCCGCAACTCTCAATTGGTATAGCCTTGTTAGCCCAGCGAACATCCCTCTGTCATCACTACTTGGATAGTCAGGGTAGCTAAACACTATCCATGCCTGTCCTCATAGCTCAAGCATAAGTCTTCTGAGTTCCCAAACTTTGTACCTTAAACCCTAAACTTATACGCTAAACCGACAGATGGTCATAATTATGTTGTAAGTAGGGTGACCAAGCCCTGGGCCCAACCGATTCTGTTGAAGGAGGAAAGCCCGCATCACATGAGCTATAGTCTAAA
>CAJNIZ010045932.1:0-12190 GCA_905231905.1 Symbiodinium pilosum
GTTTAGGATTCAGGATTTAGGATTGAGGGTTTAGGGTTTAGTGTTAGGGTTTAGTGTTTAGGGTTTAGAGCATACATTTAGCAACAACTTGCATGCAGGGACAAGACTAGGAATGACTGGGATTAGGGCTCTTCCTCTCCAACTGCCAAGTTTGCTGATTGTTGGGGAATGGAAATTCATGGGTCCCTGTGGTAGCCCTCAGATAAGCCCCAGCACAGAAAAGAACATCCCCAATATGTAATGGTTCCCTTGTTTTTCTCCTTCCCTACATGCAACCAGCACACGGATACTTTGTCAAAATAGCAAGTTCAACAGTCCGCTTTCGCCGCCTCGATAAGCTCTCCTGCTTCACCCCTTCTCGTACCAATGTCTGAAAACAAAGCATCGCGGCAAAATGAACGGTAGAGAACTTAAAAAGAAGAGCCTCATACCTATCAGACTTACATCTTCGGCTGTGTTACCCGTTTTCTCTCTCATGTATCAAAATCGCGTGTCATTCCCCCTTACAGCAACACTTCCCAGGATGGACAATAACAGTTATGAAGCCCCCTAATATAACCCCTTTGAGGACAGTTACTAGGAGCGGGAAGGACTCAATCAAAATCCTCATTAAACGCAATTGCGCAAGGAACCCACACGGGTCGCTTATGCCGAGGCTGGCAAACTTGAGAGTGGTCCGATTCCAGGTTTGGGATGTTGAGTAAACCTAAGCCCGAAATCCGAAACCCTAAACCCTAAGCCCTAAACCCTAACCCCAGTTTCCATTCCATTGCTTACTTTCTTCTCCATTTGGTTCTCCAGGAGTTGGTAGTTTCAGGGTTTCAGGATGTATCAGGGACAGGACCCGGATCTGACCTTAGGCCCGGCCTACAATTTTATATGCGGCCATATAAGGGACATATAGGGGTTATATAGGGTTATATAGGGGTTATATATGGGATATATAGGGGTTATATAAGGGATATATGTAGGGGCTATATAGGGATAGTGGAAAAGAAAATCGAAACTGTAGGAACGATGGAAAAGAAAATGGAAACTGTACGTAGGAATAACGGAAAAAGAAAATGGAAACTGTAGGAAGAATGGAAAAGAAAATGAAAACCACTATAGGATAATAGGGTAGATGGTAGTTTCCCAAAATAGGGGACCCCACTATAGACCCCAATATGCTATAATCCTTATCATGGGGACCCCCAAAGAAGGGTACCCCTGATTTTGGGAAACCCCCATATGTTTGGGGGTTTACACCAATCAAGATCCCAATGCTCCTTGGGCCCCCCCAAAACCCTAAATCTTGGGTATTGCCCCCACCCAGTAACAGTCCATATTAGGGGTCCTTTTAAGGGCTATATATAACCATATTTTACTTATTATCCAACTGTTACTGAGGGGGGGCAGTACTGAACCTAAACCCTATGTTGCAACAACCCCAAGTGCTGCGAGCCTCCCCGCAACTCCACAGCAGCACCACGCATGCAAAGCGACACGTCATCGAAGGATGGATATGGCGAAAGGCAGAACGCAATTCCAAGGCTGAAAGGAATTCTTGCGGGACTCACTACAGTTCAGGTTTGGGATTAAGAGTTTAGGGTTTAGGGTTTAGGGGTTAAGAGTTTAGGTTTGGATCTCTGTTTCCAGATCATTGGCTCGTGTCGGGGAGTCCTTCTCACAAGGAACCGGGCAAACATGGTGAGACCATACTTGGAAAGTTGTCCACTCAGCGTCTGCGGAAAAATGCTGGGTGAAAGGTGCTCAAGGCAGCACTGCCACTGCTCCTTTCGTACCATTTTTGCTTCCTACTTCCTCCTGAGCTTTCTACCGCTACTCCTACTTCCACTTCCAGCTCTCCAATGACAGTAAGCCTCCCTGCGGACAGTATTTTCGGCGGTCCAACGGCTCAAATGCCGCCAAGGCCGTCGCCCTTGCCGCCGCCCTTGCCGAGGCTTCCTCAGTAAGGGCTCTGCCCGGCGGGAAGTCTGATATGAGCTGTAGGCTGTAGTCTGAACTCCTAGTATGCCCCTGAATAACCCCTATAATCCTCCGCTATATAAGCCCGTTTATAACCCCCTTTAAGGAGGTTAGACCTTTGCTCATATGTACGGAAAGCATGGTCCCCTCAAGAAAACATACCATGAATGATCATAATCGCCTCCCTCTAATATTAGCCGCCCACCCCTCTAATATTAAATACTCGCCGTTGCGACATGTTACAATATATTGGAAGTGTTCAATATTAGGGGGTGAGGGGGTGGGGGGGGTTTCATATTATATTATTAGGAGGGGATTCCTCAGTTGTTGGAGTGCTGGGCCATAGGGACTAAGTTTGGTGCATCCCCGCATGCTCACCTTTTACGAGCAGTATTGGCAAGCTGCACCCTAAATCCTAAACCCTAAACCCTAAACCTTAAACCCTAAACCCTTAACCCTAAACCCTAAACCCTAAACCCTAAACCCTGAACCCTAAACCCTGAACCCTAATAATGCCGTGTTGGTCCGTCATGGCGAGATGCTGAGAAGGTCATGCAAGGCTTCCGTTGGAAAAGCAAGGGTTTAGGGTTTAGGGCTCCTACCTGCAACTGTTATTCCTATGTAACCCCTATATAATAGTGGGTAGGGTTTATATAGGGATAAGAGGAAAGAAAATGGAAACTACAGGCATTATAGAGTTATTTAGGGAGTATCAGGGTATATATTGGGCATCGTTCAGGCTGTACCAATAGAAACACCGCTCACACTATCTCACACTCAGAAACCCCGGGCAATGCTGCTGTGGGGCTGTGCATGGAAGAGCGCGTGTAACTTTAGCTTTTGACACGCTGATATTTTTCTAGCTAGTCTGGTAGCGTCGTACTGTAGAAGCGCCTGCGGCATTTGAAAACACACCCTGGCAACCCAATTACTAGGAGCATCACCCCTCAGACTCATCAAGCATGATACTTCACACTCCATGCCCTAGAAAGATCACCACATAATTCATCAAACCTAGAATCTATATCTTAAATTGGGGTTATATTAAGGTTATATTAGGGTTATCTTAGGTCTGCTACTTTCCTGGCCCAGGTTCCCGCGCCCGCTGCTGCGGCACCCTCGGCGCCCTCGGCGCCTTCGGCGCCCTCGGCGCCTTCGGCTCCTTCGCCGTTTTCTGGGCCTCCCTCGCCAGGCACCTCGCGAATCTGCGGGAGCAGATCCACTAGGGTTTAGGGTTTAGGGTTTAAGGTTTAGGGGTTTAGGGTTTAGGGTTTAGGGGTTTAGGGTTTAGGGTTTAGGGGAAATCCTGGGGCGGGGCTCGGGTCCCTGTTCTGGAGTCCCCATAACATGTTGGGGGATACAAGGGGGTGCCCTATTTTCTGAAACGATCAATGTAATGAAAGAAGCTTCAGTATTGGCTCAAACACGTTGTTCTAGCAGCACCTGTATTTGCACCAGCAGGTGAAGGAACAGTACGCCAGCATGACTTATTTCGAGGTGGGCGTTATACCTGCGATGCTCCTCCTTGACACCAAGGCGACACTGCAAGTATGACTTGACAGGATTTCTGCAAGCCCTACACCCTAACACCTCAGACCCTAAACCCTGCACCGCCAAATCCACCTAAACCTGCAATTTGCCCAAACCCCTAAGCACAAAGCCCGTATACATACATGTTCATATACCCCCAACCCTCTAACCCCATATAACCCCTGTATTATATAACCCATATATAACCTATATATATATATATAACCCCTATATAACCCACATATAACCCCTTAATACTCAAACCCTGAGAATCCCTCGCGCTCTCCGCCTCTCCGTCTGGGTATACGCAGTGGAGGTAGGGTGTCTCTGCAGAAAGCAGAGCCTGCAGGTTAGGGTTTAGGGTTAGGATTCATGGAGGTTCAAAGGTTGGGTATGCGGGGCTTGGAGGCTAGGTGTAGCTGTAGGGAGCTTGGCATGTCGGGGATGACACAAGGATTAAGGGTTGAGAGACACAAGGACACAAAAGGTTCGGGGCTCAAGGGTGTAGGATTTGCCATTACTAAAAGCCAGTCGCAGAAAACAGTGTCCGGGGATGCCCCGGATACCCCTAAACCCTACAGGGGTTATATAGGGTTATATAAGGGTTATATGAGCGATATATAGGGTTTTTATAGGAACAATGGAAAAGAAAATGGATACTACTGTTTAGGGCTACCCTTATATTCTCTAAGCCTTAAGCCTGAAGCCGCTCTATGAGACTATCAGTCTCCCCAGAGTTGGTCCTAACCAGCACTTAAGCCCAGCCGAACAAATATAACTTGAAAAGAACCCCGAAAAGCACCAGCACAGACTCACCCTCATGACAAAGCTTTGGGCCCAAATCCTCTGAGAGCAAAACCCGCACACCACCTGAAACCACGCAAAAGACCCAAACCCCTCACCCCAAATGCCCGTAACTGCGCAGAATACCTTCCCCCAGCAGCCTTCTTCAGAGGCTTCGGCTGGATACATGTTCCCAGGAACTTCACCGTGTCTCCCTGCAGGGCATGGGGGTCATATTGGGACTATGGAAACTACTGTTGATACCTTAAATAAACATTACTGTATTATACTATAGTACTGTAATTCCCCATATATAAAATACAATGAGGCTTTGGGGTTGAGGGCTTCATGGGGCCTCAGGCTTTAGGGCCTGAGGGCTGGCTTCGACGTCTACTCTTCGTTTAGGGCTTAGGGTTTAGGGCTGAGGGGCCCGAGGAATTGCCAATATCATTGGGATGTCTTCTGGGGAGACCTCATAATTGTACCAAGAATTAGGACCATAATGTCGGTCATTCTTTAGGCCTTTACATTTAAGACTACTTGGGGCTTAAGGTTTCGGTGTGTAAGTTTCATGGTTACAAAAAAGGAGGTGGGGTCGATGACATCTTGGACAGCCGGTGCGAGTTTAAGGCTCTTTTGAGGTTTAGAGTTTACAGCTCCCTGGTTCTGCACAGGGAGTGGAAAAGAGTATCGGAAAAAACCTAAACCCTAAACTGGCTTGAATGGCTTGCAGGGGGAGGTGGGGGGGGCTAGGCATTGAAAAGGTTTTCGTAGAATCTTGGAAGCGCTCCCCCTCCCAGAAACCCTTAACCCAAACCCTCCCTAAACCCTAAACCCTAAACTCTCCCTGAAGTCAGCTAGAATCTGACACAACCCCCTTGATAACGACAGACAGCCCAATTCAGCTCCCTTAGGCTTTTTAAAATGTATAGTCCCCCTTAGGTAGATAGAATATGGCTTTGGGCATATTAGGGTTTAGGGTTTGAGGTTTAGGGATTAGAGGGATATTATAATAAGATCCCCATGTACCCTGTATTCTATCTACTTCTTAAGGGGGACTATAGGCCCGAAGGCCTTTTGAAACAAAAGGCCCAAAGCTGTAAAATCCCCAAGCAAACATGGAATCCCCTGTGGAGGGAGGATATTGTTTGGGTACTGCCCCCACCCAGGGACAGTCTATATTAGGGCTCCTATTAAAGGCTATATATCCATATTAACATCATGATCCAACTGTTACTGAGCGGGGGCAGTATCCAAGGTATTATATATACTGGGACTATATCGTGCGGTGTAGGAAGTAGGGCTTAGGATATACAATCCTCAACAGTAACATGAAACCCCGGAATAGTCCCACCCTGCCCTAAATGGACAGTAGCGCGTTCGAGGTGGGAGGTGAAAGGGAGCAGATTAGATAGGGTTATATTTGGGTTATATTAGGATTATATTACGAATATATTGGGGCTATATTGGGGGTATATTAGGGTTGTATTAGGGGCATAATATGGGATTATATAGGAATATATAGCAGGAATAGGGTCTAGGACTAATGAGGCCGGGCATCAAGAATCGTCCGGCTTGAATAGTCACGGAAAAAGGTAAAGTGTAGGCCGGCATTGCGCGCCTTGGGCCTATGGGGCATGCATAGATGTCCGACTAGCCTCAGATCTTCCTAAATCAAGCCTCTAACATAGTGCCCCTTAAGTAGTTAGAATATGGGGTATATAGGGATCTTATTATATTTTACCCATAGCCATATTCTATCTACTTAAGGGGGACTATAACCTACAGCTAGAAACATTCAACACCAGAACCCCAAGTCGAAACAACCCCAGCCTGGCCTGAGCCCTAAACTCCCAAGATAACCGGGTTTAGGGTTTAGGGTTATAATCCTATATAACCTGATATAACCCTAATATAACCCTAGTATAATCATATATAATCCTATATAATGCTATAGACCCCTAGTACGGAATACATACCAACCACGTAGCATCCAGTTACTCTGAGGAGCTCTAGCAACTACACGAACGGGTTTAGGGCACCGGGATGCTCATGCGCTGAGGACCCCCCCAGCCCAAACCTCAAATTACTCTTGTCAAGAGTCGAGGGATCATGAGACCAACTATTGTTTTGAACCTACCATGAAACCTTCCCAAAAACCAATTCAAGCTGACTATTTGGAAGTCATAATTCCCTGAAAATAAAAATATTCTCCAGACCCCTTTCATGTTTTTCAGGACGACCTTCAAACGCATGCTGTTAGTGCCGTCTCCTCAGACTGGTCCCAGCCCCTAACAGATCCCAAAAAATGAACCTCCCAATGTTCCCCTCGTTTTCTCAATGTAGTAATGGGGTCATCTTGAGGGGTTGCCCTAAACCCAAACCATGTGCTGGGGCACCAAGTGTCGCAACTACTGCGAGGCGAACAAAGGCATTGGTACGCGAAATACTCTCCTCTCCTTATAATCCCCTCCGCCGAGAATAACCACCCTAATATGGTATCATTGTGTATTAGGGAGAATATTTAGGCGGGTGGGGGCCTTATTGTTTAGGGGAGGCGATTCGTAAACCCCCCCACCCGAGTAGCGTTTTCCCTGTAACGTGGTGGTACTAAGTATATTGGGCTCTTGGGGATATGTAGAGATCATAAAAGGATCAGGGGGAGTTCTTGCTATTCTTGCTAGCGACTGTATATAAGAACTGCTTTGAGAAACACATCTACGGCAGCTTTGCCAGCGAGGTAAGGGCTAATAATTCAGTGGTATCTGAGGTTTAGGGTTCAGAGTTTAGGGTTTAGGGTTTAGGGGAGCACGGTGGGGATCACAACGGCTCTGCACGTTTTAGGTTTGCGGGTTTAGGGTTTGAGTTTTGAGGGCTTAGGGTTTAGAGTCCCAAAAGCCCTGAGCCCTACACCCTAAGACCCTGAGCACTAAACCCTAAAACTTTGAGCCCTCAAAACCTCAAACCCTAAAACCCTGAGCCCTTAAATCCTAATACCCCGAGCTCTAAACCCTAAACCCCTAAACCCTAAAAATCCCTAAACACCTCTCAACATCAGCCCCCTCAGACCTACAGACCTCCTTCCAGTGGAAGTCCTCCCCACGCTTGGTATCGCAAGCCAAGTCCTGCTTTTGGGTTTAGGATTTAGGATTTAGGGTTTAGGGTTTAGGATTTAGGGTTTAGGGTTTAGGATTTGGGGTTTAGGGTCCCCACCCCGTAGTGGGTCTGGGGTGTAGGGTTTAGGGGGTACCACAATGGACTAGTGTAGGTATATTAAAGCCCTATGCACTCCATGTTTATGGGTCTAGTACTGTAGGGGGGAATGACCTAAGTCCTGACCAGGTTCCAGCTTCGCGAAAAGGTTTAATGTCTTAGGGTTTTAGCGTTTTAGGATTTAGGGCTTTGGGATCTTAAGGTTTTTCGGGTTCGGGGTTTTAGGGTTCCAGATGTTTTGTGCTTTGGGATTTTAAGGTTTTGGGGCTTGGGTTGTTAAGGTTTCAGGGTTTAGAGCTTTAGGGTTTGGGGCTTGAGGGTTCTAAGGTTTTAGGGTTTGGGGTTCAGTGTCCCAAGTTAAACAGGGTTTTAGGTTTAGGGTGTTATTTCAGGCTTTAGGGTTCAGAGCTTTAGGGTTTGCGGTTTAAAGCTTTAATAGGGTCTAGGGCTTTAGGGTTTTAGGGTTTCAGTCTCTTGTGGGTCACATCTATTAATACAGGGCTATCATACGGATTGACTCCTGCATCCTCTACTAAATGAGAGCGGGGTGTAGCCCTTGTTGAACAAACCAATTGCAACAGCACTGGTCTTTGTAGGGCTGCTTTGGGGGTTCCATTTCCAACATAACCCTTGTATAACCCAATATAACCCCTATATAAACCCTATAAAAACCCTACAATACCTATATAAACCTAGGGAATACCCAAACCCCTTATATAACCCAATATAACAGCTTGACATGAACACCGGCTCAAGCAGCAAAGAGCGATTTCCAAGTGGCCTTCCCGTGACGTCCTAATGAGCGGAGTTGCGCAATTCACTGCCGCTTTATCCTTGCAGCAACTGAACGACCTCCAAGTGACCATTCTGTGATGCCATGATCAACGGAGTTGTGCCATTCTCTGCAGCTTTCTCTTTGTCAGCGTTCGCCTCCAGCAGCAACCGAACGACGTCCAAGTGACCATTCTGTGACGCAGCGGACAGCGGAGTTGCGCCATGGTTGTTGCCCTTATCCTTGCCAGCGTTCGCCTCCAACAGCAACCGCGCGACCTCCAAGTGACCCCTCTGTGACGTCATGAACAGCGGAGTTGCGCCATGGTTGGTGCTCTTATCCGCGTCAGCATTTGCATCCAGCAGCAACCGAGCGACCTGCAAGTGACCCCACTGTGACGTCATCAACAGCGCAGTTGCGGCATGCTCATCAGCCCTGTCCTTGTCAGCGTTTGCCTCGAGCAGCAACCGAACGACTTCCAAGTGGCCTTCCTGTGACGCCACGATCAGCGGAGTTGCGCCATGGTTGTTGCCCTTATCCTTGTCAGCATTTGCCTCCAACAGCAACTGAGCGACTTCCAGGTGACCCCTCAGCGATGCCACGTACAGAGGAGTTGCGCCATATTTGTTGCCTTTATTCTTGTCAGCGTTCGCCTCCAGCAGCAACCGAACGACTTCCACGCGGCCCACGTCACATGAAAAATGCATCGGGGCTGAGCCACGTTTGTCGAAGGAGTTGCCGGAGGCCTTATCTTGGTCCGCATTGGCCTCCAGAAGCAAGCGGGCAGCCTCAACATGGCCTCGGCCGCATGCACAGTGCAAAGCAGGTGGCAAGACTCCAACTTCCAAATCTGGATCCTGTGGAATCTGCAGGAGCTGCTCCATTGCTTGGATGTTGTTGCCGCGCGCGGCGACTTGGAGTTGCTGGATTTGCTCCTCAGAGCTCGCTACATGCTGTTGCAGTATGAGCTGGACATCTGTTGGCCCTGTGAACACGAAATCATCTGACAACAGGTGACCACCCAGAAGCAGCAGCCGTTGCTTGAAGCGGGGATGCCCACTGACACGCTGAACATGGCACTTGAGAGCTCGTGCCCTGCCTGGCTGCTCACTTTCAGGGGCCATCGCCACGAACTCCTCAAAGTCAATCGAAAAAACTTCTTCGCCGGAAGCCTTGAACACTCGCAACATCCCGCTGAATGATGGCGAAAGCTGGAAAATGGGTCGTTCTTCCGCTAAATGAGCGCTTTAGGTGACTCGGGAGATTGGCATGAACGCCCTAAGCCAACTGTAAGAGCCCAAGTAGCTATATCCTTTTGAAGTCTAGTTGAAGTACCTTATACGATATTTCTAAAGCGAACTTGGGACCATAATATTGGCACTTATTTTGGCCTCTACGGTTTTTCACGAGCAGCTTCAACTGCAACTGACAATGAGCAACATGCCACTCGCAAGGCTCCAAGGGCCATGAACCTACACATATTGAAGAGACCTGAAGAATCCTCAACCCTGAACCCTAAAACCCTAGACACTAAGCGTTGAACCCTATTCACATGATCAAAAACAGCCCTGTATAAACTACAAGCCCCTACATCCCCAAACTCCGCAATGGGCTTGAGAACACTAAAAAAACCGGAAGCATTAATACTCTGAAGTGGTTGTGATGGAACCCAGCATCCCAACCCACCCCAACCACAGACACAAAGTTTTACTGTTGATGGAAAATCCTGCACCTTTCGTCACTAAACTACTCTAAGGTGGGTTGCAATGCTTTAGGGACCCTGATGGTGCAATCTTTCCTCCAATCCGTTTCTGGGTGGTAAGTTAAAGGCTCCCAAAACATATTTGTGCATAGGTTCCTTTATACCGCAATAAGGGAAAGTGATACTTATCCCAACGTGCCGCTTAGCAACTCTAAACCCCAGGCCCTAGATCATGGGCAACGCGCATGCCCGGACTCAGGAGTGGCAGGTGCATCAAGCATTAAACCGTAGATGAGAGCTTCTCAAAAAAATTGGGGGAAGTTTTTGAGAGCCCCGTTGTAAAAGAATTTAAATATTTATGAGTGTATCTTGATTTCTGGAAACTACCCAATCGCTTATGACCGGCGGAGGTTTTTTTTTGCTAGGCGTGGTTCGCCTGATTTTCCTAGGTGTGGCTCATCCATTTTCGGATGGGGCGCGCTCATCCTTGTAACTGTTGGCACCTTTGCCATGCAACGATCATGTGACAGCTCACAAACGACGACAATTACGAGGATGGCGACCCCGACCCACCTGATCCCTGTGACCGTTGACATTTTTGACACGCAAAAAAGATGTCAAAACCCAAAAACGATAACACTTACACCGATGGTGACCCCGACCCGCCTGATCCATGTGACTGCTGACACTTTTAACACGCCAAGAAGATGTCAAAACCCAAAGCGATGACAGTTACGTGGATGGTGACCCCGACCCGCCTGATCCCTGCGACTGTTGACACTTTGGACACGCTCACTTACCAGTGCTCGCAATCTTGTTATTTTCCGCGTTTGATTCTTCCAAGAGGCGCACGTGTACCTGATGCTGAAATATTCGTAACTTCAAGAAAGTCCAAACGCCATTCCCAATGCTTCCAACTGCTGAGCCGTGCTCGTAACCTTTTCCAGAACTCGAAATGCCATTTTTTACAGTGTCGGTAGCCTTTCAAAAAGTGCAAATGTGTCAAGAGCTCCGAACATACCAGAGCATGTAGGTGCTTGCGAAACTGGGTTTCAAAAAGGAGTGGGGAAGGAGAGAAGCACCGCCTTTACTTTCTCACTAGATAAACGTGGGCAACAGTAAGAAAACGTAGAACAGGCTACGTAAAATCAACATAAGTCGGGATCAAATTTGCTAGGCCGTTGCTTGCCGCAAAAACCACGAAATAGCGGAGGGGTTGGGGGGCTAGGCCCCCCCCCTTTGGCAACACATCAGAACACGTCGCTTCTGGCACCCTTTGACAGGATGTGTTTTGCATTGTGTTTGCCTTACAAAACTAGGTTCCCCAGTAACCCATTAATAATAAGGGCACCTTTTTTCCTACTGTGCAGCTTTAATAAGGAGACCCCCAAAAAAAAGGGCAAAAGGGCACTACCTGGGTACCTAGGAAATACGAAGGGGCTTGGGGGAACTATAAACCCTAAAGTCATGTGCAGAACACAGACGAAGATCAGAACACACTGGCTTCTTGCGACCGGTGATAAGTTGATTACCAAATAGCAGGGAGGTTGGGAGGCGCAGCCCCCCCCATCTGCAAACCATCGACGACAATCAGAACACACTTGCTTCTTGCTACCGTTGTCGGCTGGTTTCAGTCAACACTGCTTAGGGGTTGCGAGACTACGCCGGACTAGATTCCAAGATGTATGGCTGAGTCGCCTGGGAGCGGTGTGCTTTAGCAAACAAGAACTCAACGCAGCCCCCCCAATTTGCAAAACGTGGACGAAAATCAGAACACGCAGCCTCTTGCAACCCTTTGACCGATCTGTTTTGCAATGTGTCTGCATTACGAGATAGCTATTTCTTGCAGTATGCCTATTCTTCCAAGAGGCGCAAATTCTGGAACGTAAAGCATTCTTCACTTTCCAAGAGCTCGCAATGCTGTAATTTACAACATGCGTAGCCTTTCAAGAGCCGCGAACACTGTATTTGCAGCTTCCTGGCTTCTCAAAACTCGTAGCATTTCAAAAGCCACAAATATCGTAATTTGCAAGGGTCCTATCTTTTCAAAAGCTCCAAAAACTGTAGTTGGCAGTGTTTCTAACCTCCCAAAAACCGCAACCAAAGACCAGGGATTGAGGGACTAGAGGACCAGGGGACCAGAGGACCAGGACCCCAGGACAGGGGAACCAGAGGACCCATGGACCAGAGGACCAGGGGACCAGGGAACCAGAGGACCAGGG
>CAJNIZ010045932.1:12290-28597 GCA_905231905.1 Symbiodinium pilosum
AAACTGGCTTTGGGTATATTATAATAAGATCCCCATATACCCCATAGTTTATCTACTTAAGGGGGGCTATACACTTACAGGAACGGCCTCCGACAGTGGAGAATCAGATGAAAAAGAAATTGGAAAGCAAAATGGAAACTGGATACGCCATCCCAAGCCCTTCAAGGGGGAAGTAGGGGTCATAGGGTTTAGGGCCTAGGGTTTAGGATTTCGGGTTTAGGATTTAGGGTTTAGGCATTAGGGTGTAGGATTTAAGGCTTAGCGTTTTGGGATAAGGGGTGGATGTAGGATTTGAGGTTTAGAGCGTAGGGCTTAGAGGCTTAGGGAATACGGACAAAAGGGATGCCGCTCAGGACTGCCGTGACTGCAACTGCTGATTCCCTTCCCTTACTGTAGTAGACATGAAGGAAAGCTCAATCCTATTACCTTGAATGATCCCAATATGTCGAATGTAAGTCTATATGTTAGTCTCCATAGATAGTGGGACCCAATACACACCCCAATTTACTACATATCCTTGCTATACGAACTCCATATGGTTGACGCGGCGTATTGATGGCTGGGGGAGAGCTACAGCGTGAACAAAACTGGGGTCTAGGGTATTTAGGGTCTGGGGCTTAGGGTTTAGGATTCAGGGTTTCAGGAACCCTGTGTGCCTACGACCACACACTCCCACATGTCGACATTCCCCAACACCCCCGCCACATCCAGCCTTTCTGCCCAAAACCCGCTCAAAACCCATGACTCGAAAACCCCCTCTACATCCCTAAATGGTTTCGGAGCCTAGCTAACTAACTACTGTAGCTAAAATTGGTTTCGGGATGGGGGGGGAGCCTCTCAACTCTGAACCTCACCCCCAAAATCTAAAAACCCTGAACCTCCGCACAAGGTATTCCCACCCCCTGAATCTGAAAGCTACGAAAGTGAAGAGCAGGACCATGATCCCAGTTGCCAGGTGATTTTTGGTCGTCTTTTCAATTTGACTCTCCATTATGGCGGGTGATATCCCCAAACTCTAAACCCTAAACCCTAAATCCTAAACCCTAAACCCTAAATCCTAAACCCTAAACCCTAAACCCTAAACCCTAAATCCTAAACCCTAAACCCCAAACCCCAAACCCCCTCAAGGTCCTGGCCGTCCTCACCCAACTCCTGGCTGCTTCACTGATGGCGCTGGGGGGCTTGGGGCTTTAGGGTTGCGGGGTGAGGGTTCTGGGATTGAGGGGCTTAAGGTTGTGGTTTTGAGTTTGGCCCTAAACCCTAAACCCTAGGAGGTTTAGGAGCTGAGTTTTAGGGTTTGGGTTCAGGTTCGGGGGTTGGGGGGTTGAGGGTTTAGGCGCTGTCTCTGAGGTCTTACCCCCAAAATCCTAAATCCCTAAGCCCTAAACCCCTAAATCCTAAACCCCTTGAACCCTAAACTCCTCAAACCCAAAACCCCTAAACTGTAAACTCTGAGTCCTGGCTGGAAATTAAATATGTGCATGTCAGTCTTGTCGTCATCATCCATCATGACCGCGCTTAACCCTAAACCACAACCCCCCCCCCTTCCCGAAACCCCAAACCCCAAACCCACCCTGGACCCTCAACTCCAAACCCTAAACCATAAACCCTAAACCCTTAAACCCAAAACCCTAAACCTTAAACCCTTAAACCCTAAACCCCAAACCCCACCCAAAACCCTGAACTCCAAGGTTTCAACCCTGGTCCACCTGCCCCGGACGAGTCTAACTGCTACACTACGATATTCCTAAGTTGCTATATTACTATTTTCCTAAGTTACTATAGTTGTATATTACTATATTACTATACTACTATATTACTATAGTAGTATAGTAGTATATTGCTATAGTCTTACATTCTTAGATTACTAGATTAGAATACCGGTATATGATGTCCTTCTGCTCGCAGAGCTGAAATTTGCCGCCCTCTTCCTGCTCAAGGCCGGGCTGGGGCTTCGAAGGGTTAAGGGTTTGGGGTTTAGGGTTTAGAGTTTGGGGTTTAGGGTTTAGGGGTTTGGGTTTAGGGGTTTGGGTTTAGGGTTTAGAATTTTGGGTTTTTTTTCTCGGACCATGTTTGGAGTTTAGGGATTAGGGTTTGGGGATTGGGGCTCAGGATTAGGGCTTAGGGTGGACTTGAGGCTTTAGGACCTCCAAGGGTTGATGTCTAGGGTTGAGGGAATAGGGTTTTGAGACCCCATGGAGAGGCCCCAGCATGCGTGGTAAAATCCTACCTCACATTGAAAAGTGCGTGGCCGAACTCTCCGGTCACATTAAACTTCCCACCCCACTTGAACGAAATCTCCATCCCAGCGTACGGAAGGTCTTGCGCATCTTGGCCTCGCTTTCCAAAAGCTCGAGCACGAGGAGGTAAAATGAGCGCCCCAAGAAAGAACGCATTTTTTGAACAGTTCCATCCATATAGGTTCCAGTACATGTGCCTGCCAGGAGTTATAAAGACATTTAATTCGGCAGGCATAGTCATATTAGGAAACACCGGTGTTCTCGACAAAAAATAGGGAAACATAAGAGACCATGGGAGATTACCTGTTTGTGGCTTGGGTTTACCCTACCTGGTGGTACTAGAATTCCTGGGGCCATTCCACTCGGACACCTGAGGCTGCAACTCCCAATGTCAAGAAGACTTTAACCCCAAAGCAACAGCCAGCAATGCATAATCCCGAGCCAACAAAACACTAAATAGTACGGTTGATGCTAAGAACCCTGCCTGGGCTAATAGTATACTCACCACCACAGACTCCCGAGGTTTAGGGCACTTAAGGTCATGCAAAGAATCAGGAAACTATGCTTCATGGCTATATATAGGGAAACCCTAAACGTGCGTCTAAACGGACCTTAACCCTTGAGAGTACAAGTACCCAAGTATTAGGATCTTAGGCATTCCCCCAGTGTCCATTTCATTTTCCATTTTCTTTTCCATTTGATTCTCCATTATAGTAGTTTCCATTTTATTTTCCATTATCCCAATATATACCCCAATATATTAAACCCTACGCCATAGACCAGTTAGCTGCGCCTTGAGACAGGCCAGCAATTCGGAGTCATGCCGCTCCTTAACTCAAGTTTAACTTCTGGGTGCTTAGGGTTCAGGGGGTGGTTTAGGTTGTGCGGGTTCAGGGCTATGGGTGTAGGGTTTGGGGCTTAGGTTTGGGGCTTTGGGGGCATAGGCTTCAAGGTTTAAGGCTTCTTGTATTGAGATCTGGTTTTCTTCTGTTGGCCGCCCAAAAAGGAGAAGCCATTTTTTCATCAAGGACCCGCATGGTGGTCGGAACCCGCTGTTCAGGAAGCACAGTAGCTTCTCAAATTAAGGTCCCGAGCTTGTACCAAAACAGGGTTTAGGGTTTAGGGTGCTACAATAAGTGGTAGCCGCACAGGACCCTCGATTCTCTGAATGAAGGGGGCCCACTGTCCCGTACAAGATTGCAGGAAACCCAAAGACCCAGACCTGGGAATCCCACGCCTCCGTTGCGGACTTAGGGTTCGGGTTTCAGGGTTTAGGGTTTGGGGTTAAGCTGTGGGTTTAGGGTTTGTATGCTCTTATTGGGGCGGACGCCCTTGGACGTTCATAGAAATACCCACAAATCCCACGAATCCTAAGAGTCCCTAGGAAGGGCATTGCTCAAACTTTTCTTGAAGTGCTTGAGTGGGAGGAAGGAGAGGAACCATCCCATACATACCCGGGTTTTGTGACTATGTTCGCTCCTAATTAAACCCTAAACCCTTAAACCCTAAACCCTTAAACCGTAAACCCTTAAACCCTAAAGCCTTAAAACCCTAAACCCCTAAACCCCTAAACCCCCTAAATTCTAAAACCTTAAACCACGATGCCTTTGACCAAGCTGCTGGATTGGCGATCTCCACGTTAGCGCCGGCCTACAAGGTTGGGGTCGACAGTTTCGGATTGTAGGGTTTCGGATTCAGAGTTTAGGATTTTGGGTCTAGAGTTTAGGATTCAGGGCTTAGGCCTTTTGGCCTAAAGTTTAGTGTTTAGGATTTTGGGCTTAGAGTTGTCTAGAGCTTAGGGCTTAGGGCCTAAGATGTTGGGTCTAGGGTTCAGGGTTTTGCCACACCACACAGTGCTTGGGCGGTGAAATTCTTGCAGAAATCGAAGGAATCTTTCTGCAGATGGTAGAGAGACCGCCGTAGCAATGGCAGGGCTGCTTCTGTTCTGGTGAGGCTCGTAGGGTTCAGGGTTTATAGTCCCCCCTAAGTAGATAGAATACAGGGTATTTAGGGTTTAACGTTTAGGGGTTGTAGTCTCCCTTAACTAGATAGAATATGGCTTTGCGTATATTAGAATAAGATCCCCATATACGTCATCTTCTATCTACTTAAGGGGGACTATAAGGCTTAGGGGTGCACCTGAGCCTTGAACCTGAAACCCTGAGCCTACTCTTCAGTCGAGAAGGATGCTCAAACATGTTCCATCTGCTCGTGTGGGGAGCAAGATCCTTCAACTAGAGCTGCCAATAGGGGAGGGTTTTCCTGCTGCTTCAGACTTCGCAGCTTTCCTAAATGATGGTCCCCCAATATAGACCACAAAACACTCAATTTGTAGGGACCCAGAAACAGGTACCCCGAATTTGGAGAAAGCAAGTAATCCCTTCAAACCACTATACGGAACCAGCTTCCATGTCATGTGCCATTCCATTTTCCTTTGATTCTCAATTTTTGGAGGATGATAACCCAATTTTGGGAAACCCTCAAAAAAAGATTATGTATGACAGCAAGGTTGCTGCTAGGGGTTGGGTTTAGGGGTTAGGGGTTAGGGAAGGAAGAGCATGATAGCAAAAACAGACAAGTTCCGTCTGTCCTTTGGGCACCATGCATGGATATTTGTCTGACAATCATCAAAGATCTCCAGCTCCCCGAATGGGGGGTCTAAACCCTAAACCCTTAACTCCTCAGGAAATAACATCCAAGGGATGCACGGAACTTCCAAAATTCTACCTTCCATCTACTCGAAGATGACCAGAACTCTTAGCTCTTTGACAAGTCTCAAAATCAAGGATCCTGATCCCTGAGCCTAAAGCACCAAATCCTTAAATGGGTGGTACCTAGGGCCTCCAACATTGATGACTAGGTCCCTGACCAACAACAGGGGATATTCTTCATTATCCCAAAGTGCCACCTAGTAAACTATACCTTGGGTACTGCCCCCCCCCTCCCCTCAGTAACAGTTGGATAACAAACATAATATGGTCATATATAGCCCTGAATAGGGCCCCTAATATAGACTGTTACTGGGTGGGGGGCAGTACCCAACCTAAACCCTAAAACCCTAAAACCCTAAAACCCTAAACCCTATACAACCCATTATGGTAGTTTCCATTTTCTGTTCCATTCTCCCTATATAGTGCCCAAACTATACCATTTTATCCCAAAGTGCCACCCCTAAACCCTAAACCCTGAACCCTAAACCTTATAAACCCTAAACCCTATAAACCCCTAAACCCTGAACCCTAAACCCTAAACCATTTTCCGTGCCGGGGCCTTGAAGAAGTTGGGGGGCTCAGCGATTGCCAGCTTGAACGGATCTTCTCCATCAATATCCTTAGCTTGATCCCTATTTAGGGTTTCCTTCAGGGTTTAGGGTTTAGGGGTAAGGGGTCAGGGTTTCCTTCAGGGTTTAGGGTTTAGGGTGTAGGGGTTTTGGTTTCCTACAGGGTTTAGGGTTTAGGGTTTAGGGGTTAGGGGTTAGGGGTTAGGGTTTAGGGTGGTAAAACGCTTAGGGTTTAGTGTGTCGGGCGTCAGGTTGAAGTTTCAGGGTTTGGAATGTAAGAAGGTTGGAAATAAGGATCTATGATGTACCCTCGAAGTCCCTACAAGCCAAATCACGTGCCCACAGCTTGGCAGGAAACAGGTAGGGGTCCACGTTAAACGGTCATGATTCAGACCTTAGACGGAAGGAACCCTAAACCCTAAACCCCTAAAACCACCAGTACGGGCTTAGGGCCCAGCACCATGCAGATTCAAGGCCCAGGGCTCAGGGCTTAAGGGTTTAGGGTTTAGGATTCAGGGTTTAGGGCTTAGGGTTTAGGATTTAGGGTTTAGGATTTAGGGGTTAGAGCAGAGTCCTTTAGAGGCTCCGGGGCCTTCGTTTAAGGTTTAGACGTTAAAAGGTCTAAGGTTTAGGGTGTAATTCCTTCTTGCTGAACCCCCAATTCCTTCTTGCTGACCCCATCTCTGCGCAGCCGTAGCGTCGCAGTGACCCTGGAACATCACACCTCAGTCAATGTTGCCCCGCAGCCTGCTGTGTCGAGAGATTGCTTGCCCCAGCTTCGCATACAGCGGCTCGTCCGTCTTATCGCTGGCCTTTGGAGACCGCTTCATCCATGCACCGGCTGGAGGTTCCGGCAGTGCTTTGCAGGTGGTGAGTCGGCCGGATTTTCGCTCCATGCAGCGTAGACATGGACATGGAGCCAGACGGTGCCGCGAGCTCGAACAGGCGGAGTGAACTGCAGTTGCTCCACAAACGTCTCCGGGAGGTCGTGGAAGGACGGGAACAGGAATCTGATAGATCCTCGAAGGTCGACCTTGTCCAAGCGCTACACGCTAAACCTGAACCCTAAACTACTCCTGGTATGAAGGGATGCGTAGGCTCCAGCTTGGGTGAGCTGCAAGGCTACGTCCCTGAACCACTAAAGCCCTGCAAACCATCCTAAGCCCCACATCGCATACAGTAAATGCTGCATTGACTTTGAACCTTTGCAAAACGAACAATTTCTACGTAATCAATGATGCTTTGTAACGATCTCACTCTGGGGGGGTGCCTGCATTCAGGATCCAAGTCTTTTGCCTTGTGCCTACACCCTCAATCCCAACACCTTCACCCTCAACCCCAAACATTAAAAAAAGCAAATCTCAAACCCAAGATCCTCAGCCCTGAACCCTCACACCTGGACAAAAAAAATGTCAACCCTAAACCGTAAACCCAGATCCCAAACAAGAACGAACTCAAAAACCCTAAAACCCTAAACCCTCAATCCTCAGTCGAGAATCTGCGGCTGTGATCAGCTTAGGCTCAAACTGTTTGCGCAGATTTTCCTGAATTTAGGGTTTAGGGTTTAGGGCCACTGGCTTCTGGGGCTTCAGTCATGGGGATCATGGAAAAGAAAATGGAAACTACTATACTGGGATTACATGGGGTCTAGGGTTCAGGATTTAGGGTTTCGGTTCATGTTTTGGGGAGTTAGGGGCTTGAGGCTTAGGATTTAGGATTTAGGTTGTAGCGTCTAGGGCTTGGGGTTTAGGCTGTGTTTAGGGCGTAGGGTGTTGGGTTTAGGGCTTCATGCTACGGGTATGGACCTTAGGGAGGTTCCAGTGTAGACTGCTGTCCTTTGAAGGGGGCGTGTAAGGGGAATATATGGAGAAACATACAGAAGAAGAGATCAGAGGCGTGTATTGTGCAACTACCACAGGCCCCGCAAAGAAGAAGCCAACGAACGCAACTGCGAAACCTAAGCCCCACAACCCATTGCCAGCTCATCTATACTGCTCGTAGGAAACCCTATACCCCTAAAATCGAAGCCCTAAACCCCCAAAAACCCTAAACACCCTATAAACCCTATAAACCCTAACCATCAGACCCTAGACAGAAGCCTAAGAGCCGGCCCTCCGCTCCAACAGAAGCAAGCAACATCCCTTAGGGTTACATTGGGGTTATATTGGGCTTATACTAGGGTTAGATTGGGTTTATGAAGCAAATTCAAATCTGCGGGCTCTGGGTGAGAGAACCTTAGCCCATCATCCATCCTTAAGGCTGAACCCGCAGTATCGCCACCAAATCCTATTCCAGCAGCCACAAACCTAAACATCCCCAAACCCTGACACTAGGGTTTAGGGGGGGTTTAGGGTTCAGGGTAGGCCCCAGAATCCTTCAAAACCTTACCCTAGACCAATTACACTCTGGAAATTGGAGGTTCTCCAGATAGTCCGTATCTAATCCTGAATAACGACCCAAAATGGCTCTGCAATCCCCAAGTGTTCTGGGTTTAACGGATACCCCCATTTTGCGAAACACCCAGCTAAATACAGTCAAAACATAAGCCCCAATATTATATACAGATGTCCTTATAGAAGCCCTATATCCCCCTCTACATCCCATACAACCCTATATGACCCCTACAACCTACAATTCAAACTGGTGCAAGAGACCCTAAACCCAAACCCCTATATAATCCCTACAACCTACAGCTCAAATTGGTGCGAAGAGGCCAGGTCCCGATCCAGCCTCTGCTGGCGCTTTGTTAGCAGCCGATCTTCCTGCCCAGCGCTTGTCAGGGGGTTTAGGGTTCAGGGTTTAGGGGGGTTCGGGTTGAGGTTTAGGTTCATGTCGGTTCTATAGGGTTAGACAGGGTTTCATGATATAGGGGAATGTATGGGGTTATATAGGGTTATGGAGGGTTATATAGTGCAGAAAATGTATGGGGCTATACAGGGGCTATGGGTTTAGCGTTGAGGGTTGAGGGTGGTTTGGCTAAGGGAAAGGAGAGGACTTGGTACGTTTAAGATTTCAGGGCCAATCTCCCTGCGAAAATGGGACTCCAATTCCTAAACCCGAAACCCTAAACCCAATGGATCCAAAGTAAACCCTAAAGCCTAAACCCTAAGCCTTGGAGGCTTCTCCAACTGACAGTCCCTTAGTCGGGCAGGTCCTCCCTTTACAGATTTGGCCCCTCAAAGAAAGGGTGCAATGGGGCCCTTCCGCAAACATGGAACCAGAAAGACTAGTGGGCGCTTTCTCAAGTTCCATGCAATTCCATGCTGCTTCGAACCTTGAACCCTAGACCCTAGTCCCCCTTAAGTAGATACAATATGAGGTTTAGAGTTTAGGATTCGGGACTAAAAGGTTAAACCTCAACCCTGAACTCTAAACCCCACACCCACCCAAACTCCAAGATCCCCCAAAACCCTCAACCCTAAAACCCTAAAGCCCAACCGAACCCCCAACTTCCTTCTGGCAATCGGGTGTGGTATCAGCGCCCCCGGGCCGAAGCTTAGGCTTGCTGATCTCGTGCCCAAACCTAGGATATAGGGTTTAGGGTTTTAGGGGTTTAGGGTTTAAGGCTTTAGGGTTTAGGGTTTTAGGGTGAAAGGGTTCAGGGTTTTAGGGGTTTAGGGTTTAAGGCTTTAGGGTTTAGGGTTTTAGGGTTGAAGGTTTTAGGGTTTTAGGGGTTTAGGGTTTCAGGCTTTAGGGTTTAGGGTTTTAGGGTTTTAGGGGTTTAGGGTTTAAGGCTTTAGGGCTTAGGATATAGGGCGTTGGGCCTAAGGATTTGGGTCTTTGGGTTTAAGTTTGGAGGTTTGGGTCTGAAGGCTTGCGTCTATGGTTGAGTTCAGGGTTTGAGGTGCTGGGATTGGGTGTTTAGGATTTTGAGGTTTTGGGGACTATGGATGAAGAACTGAAGATCCTCAAGACCTGGAAATTTGTGGCGTTTCATTGTGGGAGTCTAAGTCCTTGGGCGCTGGAGTGCAGGCATACCCTAAGCCCCAGACTCTAAACCTGAAACCGTAAAACCGAAATCCTAAACCCCAAAACCCTAAACCCTCAAACTCTAAAACCTAAATCCTAAACCCTAAATCCTAAACCCCTAAATCCTAAACCCCTAAATCCTAAACCCTGATTAACATTCTCCAAACCTCAAATCCAAGGTGCTCCAAAACCTAAAACCTAATTTTGGCCATTCCGGGTGCAGGTTGGAGTTCGCAAAGTTCAGGTCCGTCTTTGGTATCTCTAAATATTGGGTGCAGTAATACATTCTCTAACCAGAAGGGGCTCACAATTTTGAGAATAACCCATATGGCTACAGGCCTAGGGTGAAGTGTTGCAGTCATTGCTGTTTGTCGCTTAAACTGGGAGGCCATTTAGATTGTTGGAGGGTTTCACAGAGGTTTGTGGGCGTTGCCCAGGGTTCATAGATTCCAGGCTCAAGCACTTGGGGGCCTGAGAGGAAGGCAACACGCAAGTTTGAACACGGAGCTGAACCCTAAACCCTCACCCTAACCCCTAACCCCTAAACCCTAAACCCAAATGCCTTCTTGATACTTAGTGGGGGAATCCTTTCTTCTCATTGTTCTTATTGCCCATGATGGTTGGCATACAGATGCTAGACCTCTAGAAGAGACCCTTTTTGAACCCTCGTCCAAACTCTCAATATCCCCTCTTTAACCCCTGCAGTACTGCCCTATGTCATCCCCTTTACATAACCCTCCATTTAGGAGTTCAGCTCATGGCATATATACATATATACATATATTCTGTGGACATATTTCATATAAAGGAGGTGCGGCGATGTTTGATACTAAGGGCAGAGGATGATATGGCTCAGGATGTTGTGTCACACTGTGTAGGCAGATCTGCTATTTCTTGCTCGACTTTCCACTTCTTCTTGTCAGTCCTCCTTCCTGCAATCCTTCACTGTGTACATCTATGTACTGCTGGTACTCACCCTTGGCCTTTAAAACGGAAAAATAAACATCTTGCTGCAATTTGCGCACATGGTATTCACAAGCAGGGCAGCGATCAGCTTCATAAACATGGGCCCCAACACCCCAAATTCAGGCCTTCCCTGGAAGTGTCTGAAAAACAGTCCGAAACATGATCGAAACTAATCTGACTGGGAAGCTCAGCTCAAAAAATCTCAGTCACAAGCCTCCTTATGGAACAATGCATCAAATCCGTTTGCTCTAGGCCAGAACCAGCCTAACTATTGCACTCGTTCAAACACACACGGAACCTCAAATGGTGTCCTTTAATGCGCGCATCATTTTTCATAAAGGGGTCTGTAGTGATAATAAAAAATTTCCTGGGCTAGAGAAATTCCAAGATCCAGGATATTTTGATTTGGGTTTAGGGATTAGGGTTTAGGGTTAGGGTTTCGGGATTAGGGTTTAGGGATTAGGGATTAGAGTTTAGGGTTTAGGGTTTAGGGTTGCGGAACTATAATTTTCTTGATATAGCCTAGACATATAAGAAGGTTTTGGGGAACCCCGACCTCCATATTCAGGACCCTATTAAACTCATATCATGTTCTATAGCGTCCTAATTTGGGCGTGCCCTGAACCCTAAACCCTAAACCCTAAACAAGACCCTAACCCTAAACCCCTAAACCCCTAAAACCGTAAACCCTAAACCCCCTAAGACCCTAACCCTAAACCCCTAAAACCCTAAACCCAAACCCCTAAACCCCTAAAACCCTAAAACGCGGGGAAGCTTATTCAGCTCGGCCATGTCGTCGAAGTAACCCTTGGCCTGGGTGTGCGACCCTCCGCGATTTTGTTCATGGTTATTGTTATAAATATGAGTATTATTACATTATTATTACATTATTATTACTATTATTACTATTATTACTGTTATTCTTATTATTAGTACTATTATTATTGTTATCATTATTATTAGTAGTAATATAATTACTCCTATTGCAATTAGCACTGTTTTCACCACTATTACGATTGTCACTAGTATTATTACTATTACGATGATGACTTTTATAGCTGCTATAACTTTTTTACCGGTAGTAGTATTCTTACGAGTATCCTACATTGTCGCAGGGTTGAAGGCCGGCGGTATGGGATTTTGTAGTAAGCCTTATGATTTGAGGGCTTTGGACCTTAGGACTTAGGGTTTTGGGCGTGGGGGCCCTGGGTTTAGAGATAGGGGTTTAGGATTTAAGGCTTCGGGCTTTGGGTTTTGCATTCAAGGGTCAGGGCTTGGGGCCTTATAGGGCGCGGCAGGTCGATAGGCTTTGGAAGCTAGTTTGGGTTCTGGTTTAAGGTTTAGGGTTTGGTGTTCTGGTCTTTCGGAATTCGGGAAGTCCTCAACTCTTGTTTTCTAGGTTGGTGGTTCGGGTGGACCGCATGATTTCTACAACAAACAACTGGTAGTAGACTCTGAGCGTTCGACATGCTAGCAATTATGCATCTGAACAACTGTAATAGTGACCTAGGTTTGGAAGCTTCAAAACAAAAAACAGGTCTGCAATTGGCATATACGGATTGTGCGTGGAGCACGGTAAGAAGAATCATATGTTTTCACAACTTGCCCAGGCGCACAATGACACTGGAATCATGTGCGCAAAGAGGGCCTGATGTCAAAGGTAAACCGCCTTCCCGACGGCATGCAGCCTCAATCGGAAACAGCACATAACAGGACCTTAAACCCTAAACCCTGGACCCGCCCTAAACTAAAGCCCTACGTTCTACACCTTAACCCGCAACCCCTTTATCATCAAACCTTAGCACAGAGACCCTACACCAACACCGTAAACTCTACTCTTAATATTACGCTATAATTGCCACCCAAACCCACGCTAATCCTCAAACCGCGGCCCTCCAACCCTAGGCCCTAAACCCTAAATCCTAAACCCTAGGCCCTAAACCCTAAATCCTAAACCCTGGCCCTAAACCCCAAGCCCTAAAGCCTAAACCCCAAGCAACCCCAGCGCCAGTCCTTCGAAGTGCCTTTGCCTCCGCCCACTCGGGATGTTCCGGTGGCCCCGGCTCCGGCTCCTGTAGCCAGCCACAGGCCCAAGTTGCCAGAGTCCCAGGCGGTACCAAAGGGTTTAGGGTTTAGGGGGTTTAGGGTTTAGGGGGGTTTTACCAAAATTGGGGTTATATAGGGGTTCTATTGGGATAATGGAAAGAAAATGGAAACTACTATAATGGAGAATCAAATGGAAAAGAAAATGGAAAATGACATGGAAACTGGGATTATTATAAGAGGGTTTCGGGTTTGGAGTTTGTGGCTTCGGGTTTAAGGTTTAGGATCTAGGGCTGAGGGTTAAGGGTTCAGGGCTTAGAGTTTAGTAATTTAGGGTTCATTCAAATTATTGCGGGTCCCCATGCAATTTAGAGGTTACATGCGTTGGGCATTTGGAACCTCCGGGAGCAGCTAAGTGACCAACTGACAAGCAGTCCACCTGCGGTCAAGCAAAACACAAACTGCTTAATATTAGGAAGACTGTTGTTACTCACCGCCATACGAGGAATACGTGCAATAGTGCTAGTCATTGGAGATCTCGACCGGCTTTGCTTATGGTCTTCATTGAATCACTCACTTTGGTCATTGAGGGTGTAGGCTTCAGGGTTTAAGGTTTAGTACTTAGGATTTGGGGCTGATAGCTGAGGACCCAACTTTTGGACCTTACCTCATGGCAATGCATGCCCGATTCCTTCCAAACTGCTGCAATAAAACCTCTTAGGGTCCAAGTACCTAGTCGATATTTTGCGCTCCCGAGTGAAGTCATGTATGGGCACTTCGGGTTAATCCTAAACCCCTGTAAGCCATAAATCCTACTCTTGTTCAAGAGGCCTTGGGTCGCAGGGAAGTGCGCGCATTGCAAATGGCACGTGTGCAGACAACTTCATCTGAAGCGAGGGTCCGGTCGTCGAAGGCTAATGCTCTTCTGCCAAGTGAAAGCATTGTGGCTAACATACGCGTGGACCGTCACCAGCAAGGATGTCGCCCAGTGGACAGTAAGGCAAGCAACAATCGCTATTTGCACATGGTGCGGTTTTCGGATTTGTACGCGCCGCACTGAGGCTCTGAGGCGCGGTACTGGCAGTGCACGCTTCAGCCACGCAATGGGCGCCATCCACCGGTGCTGGCCGCTTGCGTCTGTGATATGGCTGTGCTAGCAGTCAGCTGAAGATGTTTACGACGACCCTGCACAGTGAGTATGCTTCCGCATGCGCTTTGTTTCCACAGCAGAGAAAACAACGCCTGCCAAGTGCCCTGATTGTGAACCATGCGCGCGAGGTGAAAATGGTGGATGACGTCGGCGAATTCCAGCATGCCACGGCATCTCCCATGTTTGGCCACGCCCAGATGATGTATAGCCGGAAAAAGAGTTGAGTGTATGTATTTTTCTAGTACATGTCAGGCACTGTCATGCATTCTCAAGTAATGGGAGCGGCAGCAGACCGACGGCGAGCCCCCGTCGAATTTGTGGCGGCCATTTTAGCATTTTTCGGTGACCTGGCAGAGTTTAAGCACGTGAGGTAGCTGCACATAGGCTCTCGCGCCCTGCTGATGCCTTCCACGGCATGTTGAGTTGTACTAGTATGACTGATGGGACCCGCAATGGTTGACATCAGAATGAAAGAATGCCCCGCTGAAGACGAGCTTAGTCCGTATCGGGGAAGGTGCCAGCATGTTCATTGCTTGCCTGAAGTAGTCAAATAGGTTACGCAAACTGGAAACCTCTGTACAAGTCGGAATTCGCAAAATCGGTGTTTAGCTCAAGTCCTGGCCTGATCCAAGCCGCTCACCGTCAACGCAGCTAACTCGAAAATGCGTGTCCCTGAATTAAGCTGTGTGTTGAATGACCTCTTCATGTCTATGACTTTGCAGTCTTGCCATTCCTGGTCTGGCATCCTCCTAGATGTGTTGTGTTTCCCATCGGAATAGTCAATCGCGGTCAAAAAATGTTTATGTTTCAAACTTTAACCAGAACATCTAGGGACACTGATGGATCCAGTGTCGCGTCATCAGCATTCGAAGCAACAGCCCGCTTCCCATTTAATTACTCAAACCGCCTCCTCCCCACCTGCCTGGATATGGTTTTTTTTTTTTCCAAAATTTAGGGTACCCTGTTGAGGGTCCCTGTGATAAGTACTACATTATTTGTCGCCTACTTATGGAAACTACCAGATGCAGTCCATATGCTGATTACCGCTTGGGCGCCAGTTTATAGTTCCGAACTTTAGTCCCTTGAATTTTGTTATTGAAGCGCTAAGCCCTAAACCCTAAACCCAAATTCCAGACGTTACCAAAACCACAAGGTTTGGGGCTTCTGTCCCTCGACTTTTTGTATTTGAGCCCTCACGGACCCAGCCCTCCCTAAAACTTAAACCTAAACGCTACATCCCGAGTAGCCAGTCAGGTCAGGCAACCTTCTGGTCATGGGTTTAAAGTTGATGCCGCATAGGGATTATGGTCACTTATTCCTTGCAAAGAACCATTACGGAATGGCAGTGGTCAACGTTTGCTGCATTTTTGAAGGCTGATGTGTCCTAAGATTGATCATTTTTTAGTCGTCCAGCGTTTAACCTTGCTTAGAGCCACCGTGCTTCACAGAAGACCGTAGCAACTATTGGATTTGACAACCTTAAAGCAATCCCTACACCAAATTATTACCATCATCATTATACAATTCCCATGTTCACTGTTAGTTTCATATTACCGTAATTTCTTACTACTATTAGTGCCCTGAAGCCTAAACCCTACCCAAACCCTAAGCCTTGAACCCTTCTGCTATAACTGTTATCGCATGAAACCTCCAAGTGGCAAAGGCAAGGTTGGCAACGAATGTTGAAGCAGGAGGAGGCGACTAAGGGTTCAGGGCCAGGGTTTGTTTGGCGACCATCTAGCAAGCATGAGTAATTAACCTGAGCCATGCTTGTGTTGAAACGGTTTAGGGTGTAGGAATTTCTGTTGTTTCCGTCAGGGGAAGCACGGGCAGGATCTTATAGTATAGCCGGGTGAGTGAAAAAGGTCAACCCCACAATTTACGGTTCTGCTCACATTGTCGTGTGTTTCTGGCAGGAAGTAGCTAAGATAGTTCAAGCGGGAGCTTAAATCGCGATTTTGCCAACCTCACTTAGAAATCTCCATGCACCTACATTCCAAATCCTGCAAAGAAACGTTCGCACAATTTGGGCTGGAGGGAAGGAGGGGGGGCAGCGGATTGTTTGCATATTTTCTCCCAGACCCCTAAGTGGAGGTTCAGGGGATTTCGTAGTTACGTATAAATGGGAATATAACCCTGCTTGAATGTGGAGCAACCTGCATCACTGCAGTTAGGGGGATGATAAGTGGGCTTATTTAGGCAAGGTTTAAGAGTTACTACGAACCCCCAAAGTGATCCCATTATTACATTGAGGAAAAGGGGTGCCTTTTTGGAAGGTTCCATTCCCTTTGTGGAGGTTCTATAGGGGAGTATTGCCAAGCTGCAATGATTGTACCGAAGGAGACTCAAGAATGCGTAGGAGCCGTCAAGAGACATCATACCAAATTTTCCTTAAATCCTAAACAATCCCTACACACTACTAGGTCCCTGCCTCCCTAGTTTGAGGAAGTCGACGCTCTAACCCGAAACCCTAGGGTCAACTCCTTACTCCAGAGATCTTCATGAGCCCTGTTACGCAGACTTCAGGGCTCTATGGAATAAGTCCCGCATGGTAGGTTCTTGAGATAAGTGGAGTTCAATAGAGACCCCTAAACACGAGAATCCTTATTCTGGGGATCCCCCAACATCTTAGGAAAACCCCCATATGAGCCATAGTCTA